>CM044961.1:16080271-16153321 GCA_024516035.1 Bactericera cockerelli
GGAAGGTGCAATAACGTCGGGTTCCCTTACTTCCATTTGACTATTTGTAGGTTGACTTTTGCAACCGTCATGTCAGCTTTTCCTTGATCGCTATTCAAGAAGGAAAGGGGTAGAGCAATAATTATTACCTACAAAGTTCGATTCTTGGCAAACAGCGAGAAGCAGATACCTATAGATAGTTAAATAGTAATTCTTCCAGGAAGCTTTCTTTCACTCATACTTCTAAAATCTCCCTTTCAATATTGCACTATGAATGGCCGGCTTATTTGGGTTAAGAACTTTTCTGATTGGGTTCTTTGAACAAAATTTGATGGTCGAAATGTAGATTTAGGGATTTTTAGGGCGGAACTAATAGACAACATCAATAACTTAAGTCGTTGGTAAGTGTCGGTTTTCCCTATCTTACACAGTACGCAATCCGTGACTTAGCGCCACAGAGGTATTACAAAAACGTCTAAACCCAGATAACGCGGTGAAATTTTTTGTTTTATTTTTTTGGAGTGATATAACTTGAGTCCTGAATCAAAATAAGTGCTGTCAACTTATTACTCGGACTCAAAACAAAGAGCTTAAGGTGTCGCCAACTAACCTCAACAAGCTGAGTTAATTAGAAAAATCCACAACGTAGTATCTTTCACGAGATGGGGCTGACGTCCTTCCAGAAGGACGTCCTTCTGGAAGGACGTCAGCCCCATCTGGGTTAATTTCGCCCTTAGATTGCAAGTACATTCTGGAATGAGAGCTAATAAGGTAATCCTATAATAGTTTCTTAGTCCGTTCGTTTAAATAAAGATGATTTGTATTGCATATTTGTTGATGTAAATCAGGCATATAACAATATTGGTCACAACCAAATTAAAGAATGTCTTGAGGGTATCAATGCTTCTCAAAAATTGAAAAACCTGATTTTTGCTTGTCAATCAGAAAACGAGTCAAAAATTGAAGTTGGCAACAATAAATCTCCAAACTTTACTATCAAGAGAGGTCTAATGCAAGGTGCCCCTCTTTCCCCTCTGCTGTACAATATTGCCACTAACCACATCATTGATGAGTTGACAGAAGAAGGTCTTATCAATAATTATGGTGTAAATGTTACCCAATCAGTCAAAATGACAGCCTTGGCTTTTGCTGATGATATTTGTTTGCTGGCCAATTCCTTACATTCGGCTGATATCCTGTTCAAAATTGTAAACAAAAGATTGAAAAATCTTGGAATGTCTCTAAATGTTGCCAAAACCCAAGCTATCATTTTAAAGAAAGGACTGTGCATTAGTGATACTTTTTCACTAGATGGCCATGAAATAAAACCTGTCACAAATGAAAATCTTGTCAAATATCTAGGAACAACTCTCAGAGAAAAAATTATCCTTGATAAAGAAACAACAATTAAATCAATAAGTGAAAAAATTGATAAAGTAACGAAATCACCCTATCTTAAAGCTGATCAAAAGTTGAAAATTTTGAATACATATGTCTGGCCAGTTCTTACTTTTAAACTACAAAATACACCACTGGATAGATGGAACATCCCGTTCATTGAAGATCTTGATAAAATGATACGCTCCTCTGTCAAACAAATTCTCGATATTCCTAGAGATGTGCCAGATGCTGTCCTTTATGCAAGCCGTAATGTTCGTGGACTACAAATGTTCCGATTTGCATGGGAAGTATCGGTCCAGAGGATGAATCTTTTTCTATCTCTCAAAAAACAACAAGACCCTATCATTACTGCTTTGAAAGATATTGACAATGAAATTAAAACCTGTTTAAAAAATTTAGATATTGACATTCCAGTTGATGAAGCAAAAGCAGCCCTAGTCCGAGAGAAACTGAGAGACAAAGAGTTTGTCAAGTGGGAAGGAATGAAACTGAAGGGGGCAGGAGTTAGCCTTTTCAAGGAAGTGAAAAGTCACAATAAATATTTAACAACCAAAGAAGGCCTTACAAATAATGAAGTAACAGAGTTGATAAAGATGTGTACCAACACAGTGGCAGTCAGAGCTATTCCTGGTAGATCCAATGATGGTGTGCAGTGCCGCCGGTGCCCAATGGGTCCCGAGAATAAACCCACTGAAACACTTGCACACGTACTTGGAAACTGCCAGTTCAGTCATCTCCTGCGTATAAATCGCCATAACACTGTCCGAACTATGCTTGCTAATGAATTTAGAAAAATGAACAAATATGAAGTTTATGAAGAAGTGAGTGGTTTAGCTGAGGATGGATCATGTAGAAGAATTGATATAATGGTCATTGACAGGAAAACAAAGAAAGGTATAATTATTGACCCAACTATCCGTTTTGAAATCAACCAAAATCAACCGATGGATGTCCATGAAGAAAAAGGTAGTATTTATATCCCTACTATACCCCACTACAAGGAGAAATACAATCTTGCTCATATTGAGGTCATTGGTATCATGATCGGGGCAAGAGGTACCATTACCTCCTTCTTCAGAGATTTCTGCCGACGTTTCAACATCAAAGAAGATGCCATTAAATCAATTGTCCAACATGTCATTAGAGCATCAATATCAATGGTCAGAAATCACATATATGGACCTCGTTAACTCCTACATTAACCCCCATCTGCTTTACATTCATAGATCTATTTTACTAATCCTAATATTTGAATAATGCCATGTTATAGTCAAAATTTATCCCTGGGTTTTTGTTTTCCAAATTTCATCTCTAACCATCAAAACTTCTGTACTGGTATTCTTTGTCTTCGGGCAGCCTGCTGCTGGGCAGGAAGACGGCATTTCAGCATATCTCTCTCTACGATTGTGAAACCCCTTCGATGGTTTGCCTTCCATTCACTGGAAACTCACTAAACAACAATTGAAAACCTCACCCAACCTGAGAGGGGTCGGGATTAGCTTGTTTTATCGTCTTGTGCTGCTCTCTAGTGGCATATCTACAAAAGTTTCAGGCGAACGAGATAAATACAACGAGCACAATTTTTTTCTCTGAAATGTTATCTCGATTCTGATTGGTCAATGGACTAGATTTTTCTGGCAAAAATAATTTTTTTAACAGGCGAAATTTTCAATTAATTTCATTGCAAGAGCTTTTTTAATCAAAATTACCCATGGAAATTGTGTCGATTTGCAGAAGTGGAGTTAAACGTGTGATTGTACGCTAGATATGTCCTTTTTTCGTGACAACTCAAGATTAAGTGACCGTATAAAAGGTAAAACGACAGACGAAATAATCAATGAGATAAGGAGCGATTTTGATAAAGACCGCGGTTCATTTTTCGATAGGCCATCAACAAACCGGACTGGGATTCGAAGTAGGTTCGGCCCGTCTGTTGATCAATTCTTCCCTAGGGTAAGTTCAAACTTCAAAATCCTTTCCAACTTTTACTTTCTTCCTTTCTATTTCTTGTACCCCAAATTTTATAGACCATAGTGTAGTTTAATGATCATTGTAACTTCTACACTCGATGTTGTCTGCAGTGTGTCTTTTCACATCTTCTGAGTTGCTGTGTGAAATTTGCTTCACAAGCCCAAGGTCAGTGGTTATTTTTTGCTATTTTTAGGATAATATTCCTCTTGGGAAATAAGTACTGCTGCTTGAAAATTGATTTCCCATTTTCTGTCATGCATGTCTTATAATATGCTTTGTCATTTCAAACATGAAATGTATTGTGATTTCAAAGCCATCATGAGGTTACAGAAAATTGGGGGATAAAGTTATCATATTCATGTTAATCACAATCATGATGTCATACCTAATTACTCAAACTCACACTGCTAAACTTTTACCATACTTGGGACTCAAACTACCAATCTCTAGGTTACAAGTTCACTACCTTATTGATTGAGACAAACTGAGTTTTCGAAGTTATCATATTACTAAATTTTTGCTCAACTTGGGACTTGAACCATCAAACTCCAGGTTTTAATCAAGTCTACTGAGGTCAGAGACAGTGGTCCACTATAGTAGTACGCTAGTGCTAGATGTAGTAGTAGTAATAAGTAAGTAGGTTGTCAAGAATCCACATTTCCCTTGTTGAACTGTGAACAGTTGTATAACACATACACAACCGGCACCATTTTCAGTGTATGTACGCATGGGACTGCAATATCTGAGCATATCTGACCTCCTGATTTCAAACCCGCTTGGAGAGTAAAATTATACAGGGTATAGAGTATATTTCTATACTAAAACATAGGAATAGGTGTCCCACCGGTGGGACAAGCAGGTTTGAAATCAAGAAGGTCACTTGTCTCACCAGTGGGACAACCGGTCCATTCAGTACACACGCAGTTGTTCCACCGGTGGGACAACCGGTCGTGTATGTGATAGGTGCACACTTTTAACTTTTTGAGACATTATCCAACTACACATAGTGTTGATGGACAGAAAATATTAATTGATAGGTGCATTAAATCTGTAATACTTTTGAAGATATTCATGCAACCTGTTTATCACTTACATTGGGAACAGTCAGGGACTTGCTTGATTGATAAGGCAGCAGAACAATAACAATAACACACATCATGATGAACTATGTTCATGTTGTGGGTTTTTTTTTCCTCCAGAGGATACATTTTCCCCCAGTGCCTCAATTTCTTCTATCCTCTACTTTTCCCTCTCTCATTTTGAATTGAAAAAAATCTTTAAAAGTACAAACCTTAAAATATACTTATTACAAAAAAAAAATTGAAGTTGAATCTGAGGATAAAGTTATCATACTATCCCAGACCAACCTCAGTAGCTTGATCAATAAGCAAATATTTAGTAAAGCAAGTTTGAGTAGTTGTGATATCATGATTGTGATTAGCCTAGATCTGATAACTTATAAACTTATATTTTGTTTAACATTGCTTCCTACTGCATGGCCATATCACATTGGAGTATTATATGCCATTTGTTGAAAACTCACAAACCAGCTACTTAAATAAACCTCACCCAGCCTGAGTGGTCCGGGGAATAGTCATCATCATTTGAATGGTGTTCTATTCAAATCCTTACCTCAATGTATATTGCTTTTCATCAATGACAGAACAAGAACTGGGGTATTCAAAGTACCATTAATGCTGGCTTTATGTATATTTCACCTTCAAATGTGATTAAAAAACTGATTCAGCTGTGCTAAATTAAAAAAAAAAAAAAACCACTCAAAAGTCAATTTTCTACATAGTTTTTTATGTTCCCTCTTTTGTCCCCTAAAAATTGGGACTGTCAGTTATCTTCTAAACCTTAACAGATACAAATAAATAGTGTACATATAAACTGTACCTGCATTATATCATCTTTCCAAACTGGCCTTGTTCTGTGTAAAACCACATAAGTTTCATATAAACAATGTATGACTCTTTGAACAGAATACATTTTGGAGTGGCTAATTCATTGATTTAACAGTCTGTTTCAATCTTGAATACCTCTTCACATTTATTATTTAGATACCTAGGTGCCAATTTTTTTTTTTAAGGTGATAAATAAAGCCTCTGCGTTTAAAATTATAGTAATTATGGAGTCTCAATAAGTAATAATAAAATATTACCTATGTATGTATATCTGGGTAATGTATGTGTTATGTATGAGTATAAAAATGAATACCTGACATCACTGAACATGGCAAGCAATTACTTACCTCTCACGTGACAGTATTGATTTCATTACCCTGTACACTTGTACAGGTACACTGCTAATACCTGTAGATAAGAAATTGAAGGAAAAACTGTTAACCTGAACATTCATTATCATTTTAATTACATAATGGAGTGGAGTGGTCAATGGACCTATTATGTATATAGGTCCCTGTCTGTATATAGATAACCATTATGTATATAATGGTTATATACAGGGTGGTCCAAAAAGTTTGCACCAAAATGATAGGGGTAGTAAAAGAGACCATTTCCAACAAAAATATTCCCGGACATTTTCCTTTATTTTTTGTCGTTTTCAAAATGGCGGCCAAAACGTGTGTTTTTCAAATATGTGCGTTCAGAACGTTGACAGCCTAAATGAGCATGATCATTAAAACATTGAACGGGTTAATTTAACTTATTTTAATTAAAATTTGATTTACAATTCAAAAATGCAATCCGTTTTTTTCTAGGTGGTACAGAAAAAAATGAAAAAATCAAAAGCCAACCAAAGTCGGAATATTTGAAAAACACACGTTTTGGCCGCCATTTTGAAAACGACAAAAAATAAAGGAAAATGTCCGGGAATATTTTTGTTGGAAATGGTCTCTTTTATTACCCCTATCATTTTGGTGCAAACTTTCTGGACCACCCTGTATGTACAATAAACTGAAGTTTAGTGTATATCTTATTCCATTAGATGAGATATTGAATTGAATGAGACTTTATTGATCATAAATTACAATAAACGGTACATGGATCAAAGTTAAATAAAATAATATGTAGTAAGGTAACATAATAAAATTAATAGTAAATAACATATTTATATGAGGAGTATATCTATTTCTAACGGATATGTTTTTGTAAGTTGACTATAAACTTATTCAGCGGTTCCCATATTTATTTTAAGTTCCCATTTTTAATTTCCAAAACTCTTGTTCTTGTCTCAATAGCTTTTTGCTTCGCCCTTATTAGATTTAATATTATTAGGTATTTTATTTAGAAAAAAAAAAAAAAATCAAATGTACACTCTGGCCTAGCGGTAGCATGCTCGGCTTGCACTCCAGGTGACCAATTTTTGAATCTCGGCAGAGTCGGAATTTTTTCGGCTCTGTACTTTTTATGTCGGGGCTTACCCTAGGCCTACCCTCGTGAGGAAAATTGGGGGAGTTGTAGAGTATGTCGTGATGTCGATGCTACCCCCTAAAAAATTGTGATAGATATACTCGTAATTATAGATGTTTATCTTTTTTATCTTAAAAATAGGAGAGCCAAAATGCACAACAAACTAATTTTTTGCTGAACATAATTTGCCCGGAAGAATCGATCCTGCATCTAAGAAACCCAGGGACTGGTGCACTATCCTCTTGGTCTACCAGGTTGAACATCAGGGTCTTGTCAATTGTTTTGTCATCGTCAATATTATTGTCAACAATGAACAAAAGGGTGTTAAGGGATATACTTTTGCTATTGCCCTCCCTGTCTATTTAAAGTTCTGTTCCCGAACATAGTATTACGTTGTTCTCGAAGAGTTGAAGGGCACTCCAAGCCTTAGACTTAATAGTTGTCCTCTCCATATAAGGACCAGCCTGTTTTCCCTCCCTATCTGAGCTGAGTACCAGCTCCAGTGACTCACACGACTCACTTTGTTGACTCTAGTGCTTGTAAACCAGGCATGCCTTACTTAGGTGATGACTTGTGTTCTTCGGACTTGTCTACTTAATGTCACATTCATGGTGGTGGATGTGTCAAAGGCTGTTGTAAAAGTGAGTCAAAGTGAACTTGAGCTTCTCACAAAGAGACTGATTTACATTTGTTCACGTCACTTTGTGATGGTTTTGATTTATGAAGGGATTTTGAAAGGCAGATTACTTGTAATTTGTCATTCTCACTCACCCACTCACGCTTACACTACTTCGTTCTCACTCACTCACGCTTACACTACTTCATTCTCACTCACACTTACACTACTTCATTCTCACTCACTCACGCTTACACTACTTCATTCTCACTCACTCACTCACGCTTACACTACTTCATTCTCACTCACTCACTCACGCTTACACTATGAGAGAGGGACCAACTACAACCAAAACCTTGAGTTGGTTAACAAAAATAACAGAAAGAAATGAAAATCTGCGATGCGTTGCACAATTTTGTTTTCCTCACAGAATTCTGTACCTACTCAATCGCATATCTTGTACTACATTTCCCTAGGTATTTTGTTTGTCATGTTAATGTTATGGCTGTAGACGAAAAAATAATAAATGAAAATGGTGAAATTTCCATTTCACTGCGGACAAAAAGACACATTGCAGAATAACAAGAAGTTCATTAGCAGTGTCAGTTAAAATAATATTATTGTTCCATGTAATTATCATGTAATTTTGTATCTTCTCAGTGGTCGTCAACATCATGGGAGCAGTTTTGGCACATCTTCTCTCATTAAAAGTTCTGTTTATTTTTGCTTGACTCGTAGAAAAAACAAATCAGGCAACAGCGATGTATCAACAGTTTATGTGGAGACTCCAAAAGTTTTCCATTATTTGCTACTAATAATTATAATTATAATATAATAATTCCGTGTCCGTGAGATAGATATTGATAACTAAATCACGGTGGTGAGAGGATCACATGGACGCCCAGATCTAATGTCTAGGCTCTTTTCATGTCCATTGATTCTAATTGGTTTTAACGTCCTGACTTGAGGTAGACAGGACGGGGGTTTTACCCTCCATTCGCCGGGATACGTACCAGCTACCCACATTAACCTTACCCAGCCTGGGTAGGCACGGAATTTGCGAAATTTGCTAGTAATAGTAGGTAATAGATATAGCTAATAAGGTTCATTCGCTAGAGTCCGTTACACTAGAAAAAACACTGCCAATTATGGACACAATACTTCCTCGTGATTGTTTCACATTGTGTACACTGTACACGTGCGAATTTTGAGTTTTTATACTAAATTACTTGTATCTCCAAAACGGCTGAACCGATTTTCTTCAAATTTGTTTTATATGGTAGAAAACCGTTTTGTCTACATTCTAGATTCTACAAAAAATTCTGTATCAGCAAGTCGTGGTTCTTTTTTTTTGACTTTATTGTCCAAAATTTCGGATTTTCTTAAATATCAGAGTCAAATTTTAATTAATTAAAAAGAAAGTATAAAAAGCCTGTGTAAAACAATAATATGCATATACATACAAAATTTCATCCAAATCGGGTGTACCGTTCACGAGATATAAGCATTTAAGTAAAAAGTTAGTGGTCAGGCGCATGGTCTCTTTTACCCAGAGCCGCTAGTACGAATTCGATGAATTTAAAATGGGACCATCTACAGAATATCTCCTAGATGTGTACAAAATTTCATCAAATTTGGTCAAGTAGTTTCCGAGATTTGCGCGTTACAAGGAATCGTTTCAACAGACCGACAGACAGACAGACAGACCGACAGACCGACAGACGACACAAAACCAAATTTGCTCAGGAGGTTATGAAACGTCTAGAAATATGAAAAAAATTGAAATCGGAGCAAAAAAATATTTTTTTTTTACAAAAACGAACACAATACTTCCGATTTCTAATATTAGAAATTTCTCGGAAGTAAAATGCAGTTTTGTTCTTCCAGTTTTCTTTTGCTGTGCTATGCTAAAATCCAGTAAAAAATTGTTTTCAGAAAAATTACTTACAGCATTTTCAAAATCAGATAGATAATTTTTTTTTCAAAATGTTTACTATTAACTATAGGTACACCGTTGTGTACCTCCTGTTATTCAAATGACATACTAGTGAAATAATCCACTGTTATTAATGAATATAAATAATAATGGATTTTATTTTGGCCCGAGTTCTAACCCCGCTATATCAGTGACTTATCTTTTGGGTTTCTCAGTAACCGTATAACTTAATTGATTCATTGTATTTTCTACGTTACGTCTTCACAAGAACAAATAATAACGAATAAACATGAGTAGCTTGATCGATAAGGCGGCGGACTTGCAACCTGGAGGTCGGTGGTTCGGGTCCAAATTTCAGCAAAGATTTAGCAAAGCGAGTTTGAGTAGTTGTGACATCACGAAAGTGATTAACACAAATGTGATAACTTTTCAATGACGAATAAATTGAACAAAGGCAAATGATTTGTACCCAAGTACTTTCCAACGCAATCCTAAATAAGTAAGTGTATTATTATAACTACATTGATAAAAATAATGTGGTAAACCTATGTAAACATGTCCAATTGTCCATGCTGACCAATGTCGATGATAATGTACGGGGGCTGCTGTCTTGGGCTTCCTCATTTTATCAACGATTTAATCCTATCGGTGACTTCATTCTGTCATTTTACTTCATTCTACGTAGTTTTGTTTGTGTAATAATATTTTTTTATTATTTAGTAATAATAGTAGTAATAGTAATAAATAATATTTTTAGCCTTGATTGATGCTGTTTCTGTCGTGATTTTATTACAAAATTTCAAACAAACAAAAAACACTTCATCCCAGAAATTAATGAACACAAACAGAAATAATCTCGAAAAGCGGTTCGAACGGGAATTGAACTTGGCAAACATGAGCTTAGAGTGTCAGTGAGAACCATTATAGTCTAATCGTAAACATATCTGTGGAAAAATTGTAGGTATTTTAATTCTGGGAAGGTGGGAGGCTGACGAAAATCCGGACCCAGTCCAAAAAGCTAAAGAAGGCACCGGAAAAGAGATAGAGTGAATTGTCCTTACTATACTAGACTAGGTTTGAAATTAATGTACACAATCGATATCACAAGTTCAGGGATAGTTCCATTTATTGAAGAAAAAAAAAATCCCCATCATTCCACCCCACAATAATCTGACAAAACGCAGATCACTTGTGAGATACGATAATTTTATTACAAAAAAAACCCTCAAAACTTCCCATCCCACAATAGCCAGAGATGCTAAATTGGGAATTTAAATATTATAACTAAAAAAAGTTTGGACTTCAATTTCCCATTGAAAACAATACGCAAAATGTAGACTTATTAGTCCACAGAAGTGGACTTGAGAATTGATTTAATCAACGCTTAGTTTTAGCTAGTAGTTAACTTCCAATAGTACTTGCAATTTTATTAATCATTCCATTGAAGAAAAAAACACCAACATCACTAATCAGCTGATAAGCACTAGTCAGAGATTTATCACCCTGTTTAACGTAATCGATAAACACAGCACCCTTGTTCTTGCATTTTTCCTAGCACCAGACATCTCGGTACTAGATTTTATTTTATTTTCAATATTGTGCTCTAAAGGTAAAACACATAGAAGAAGATTCATTCAAACCTTCACTAACTCATATTGTTTAACACATCAGATCGAGTAAAAATCCATCTAGACATGATGCGAGTGTAAAAATAAACAATAATAAAAAAGTATTATTTATTTTTCAAACACTTTTTAACGTCAAGGCTGATTGTGTTGTACCGAGTTTTTGGAATATTTTGAAACAACAGACCAGGGCTATCAGCCTCTGTAGTAGCCTGGTAAATATAGAACCAAGGACTTCCATTCAGAGGGTCGGGCTTCAAGCCCCGAGAGCTCAATTTCCGTGTCTTTGAAGGTAGTAATGTAAAAGATAGTTCAGTGGGAGGAAACTCGTGATTTTGACTCCCAAATAGTATATTGATTTTTATTCATTTGGAAATTGGACCACATCAATATGTCAATCCAATTTTTGGTATACAATCGTTAAGTATAAATCTTTCACAAAACAGCACTATTATACTAGAGATAATGGAGAATTGTCAGTTATACAGTTATACTACCATTTTTACGGTGAAATGTTCAATACCATTTGTCGGGACAATTTTTCGGACAACTCTGTAAGTCCGGACAATTTTTTTTGATTTGTTTTTGTACATAGCTAGATTAGCTGGATGGTATAAGGTGTGAGTGGTTGACTTTTTTTTCTTAACATCTCTATTTTTGGTTCTACAAGAACCTGAATAATAATTGATTTGCACCTTGTTTGGAATTTGATGCGAATGTAAATTTAAGTTTGGTTCTTCTTGACGGAAATAGGAAGCGCTTTCTGATGTATTATTGAGATGTCTCATTGAAATACGTGTGGCTTCGAATGATTTTTCGCGATTTATTTCTTGTCGCATTCCCAGATTGTGGATAGTGAAAATTCCTTCTAATAAATTATCATCCGCTTATTTCGTATAGATTAAATTATTGCCCCTCATTTGAAATACGCCACTGAGTCGCCCTCAGGACCCCGCGCCACTGAAATAATCGCGAGTGAAAATTTTCTAGTATATTCGCGAAATTTCTACCACGTCATCACTTCGTAATACCGCTCCTCCCCTCTTCCTCCCTATCATACGTCACTTATGTATCTGAGTCAATCTTCACTTGTCTTCTTTCCTTTTCCTTCTCTGTCCGTCTTCCTCTCTTCCGTCTTCCCCTCTCTCTTTCTTTTCTCTCTCTCCCTCTCCCCTTTCTCTCGCTCACTCCTTCCCTCATTTTATACCTACTTACCCCTCTTCCCAGTTTAGAGAGAGATGCCCTCTGCCTGTGTAATTTAGGTTATCAGCAATTCCAAGGGGCATCGCCCACAAGAATTCCGATACTTGTCTTCGAAAATATTTCAACCAAGGATAGACTAGCCGCGCGGGCTACGCTCAGCTCTACGTGACCAGAGCATGGCTGTGTTAGCTGATTCATGCACTAGACTGTTTTCCGTGGAAGTAGTGTGGGCTATAGCCGAACTAAACGGACTGTTCCCTCTGGCTCGAGACGACTAATAGTTAAGTTATCATATTTGTGTTAATCACTAAATCACTTTCGTGATATCAGAACTGCTCAAACTCGCTTTACAAAATCTACGCTGAAACCGGGAACCACCGACCTCCAGATTACAAGTGCGCCGCCTTATCGATCATGCTACTGAGGTCGGTAGGAGACGACTAATAGTATAGAAAAATAACTGACCAACCTATTATTATTATTAAACACTTTATTAGATATATAAAAGACATATGTACAGTACAAATAATTATTATAACAATGAAAAAATGGAAACAATATCTTAATATATAAATGTCAAAGTCACTGACTGACTGATCATCGCTCTACAGCCCACACCGTAATACCTAGCGAGCTGAAATTTGGTAGGTAGCTTTGTCTTATAGTCTAGATGTGCAATAAGACGGGATTTTTCGAAATTCCCACTACAACACCTGCCATTGGCGAAAAAGGATTTTTTTCTTTCACGGCCATGCCTCGGCCCGCAAAGCGGGCGACAGCCCGCTAGTATACAATAAAAATTATCGAAAAATACACATTAACATATGTCCCAACTAAAGGGCGGGGTTATTGCCTATGGCAATCTCTTCCATCCGACCTACGAGTAGCTAGCAAGATTAAGAAAATTACATTCGTGAATAGAAACTTTCAGCATAAGATGTTCTTTTTTTTACCTATTCCTGCTCAATTCGGTCAGCAATTTTTGCACAACTGTCTACAATCAGCAAAAGCTGATGTGTATCATCTAGTTCCTCTCTTGCTTGACGCTAATTGACCAAGATGTTTTTGTGTATTGTAGGTGATTCACTTGTTTATGTTTCTTGGGTCAAACTGCCAGTCTACTTGCTGTGTAAGTCAAATTCCTTTGATTTCTAAAGCACAAACTATACTTTTATTGCTTACAGTCATTACCTACATACACCCTTCCCAACCCCTAACAGACTGAACTCCTTACCCAATCCTAAAATGTATTATGAAAATTTCGAATAGACTTACTTATTCAAGAAAGAATTGAATTGAATAATGGTTCTTTTTATTGATACAATAATAATATTTCTTAATATTATCTCCTAAGCTTATGCAAACTTCTGAGGAGTTTGGAGGAGAGGAGACCTTCTCAGTGCCTCGATGGGTTAACGATCCAACACATGAGTGTATATTTATCACTTTGAGTCATGCTTCTAGGTGTTTTCATCTCGGAGTATGCGAAAACAAATTCAGCACCAAACCAGCATTTTCCCCTCGATTAGACCAAGCCGCAAAGTTGAAACACACTCCAGTATAGCGACGTATCTAGCCGTGACTACACTCGTGTTTCCAAAGCTTAAAGTTGAATTTCTTGAAAGTTTGTGAATAAAAAATAAATCTTCGAAAGAAATTTAAATTATTTTTTTCATGTGAATTTTAGAAATATAAAATAAATTTTCTTTTTTTTCCAAATTTAAAGTTTAATTTTTTTTCCCTCATAATTTCACAAAAACAGCCCCCCATATAATATATTTACTTTCTTACATGTTATTACCGACCTAAAAAACACATCACTCTGTGTCCTGAACTTTTCTTAACCATTAAGAACTGAAATTTTCAAGTCATGGAAAATCCAATGGTGTTGCGACCCAATGAGTTTTCCATCCCCGTGACCATGGAAATCGACATCCCCAATACATCTGCCGCTCAAGGGGACAACAGCGGGGTGAGTTGGTGGGAAAAATTAAAGAAAATATATACCTAAGGGATTTTAGTAAGTTAGGGTCAAAGCGGCACTTATGGACCACTTAAGGATTTTTTTTTTGTTTTGATTTTTTTTTCCTTGGTTCCTTTTTATGCTAGAAGCATATTTTTAATACTTATGGAGAGCAAATTTTGTCCTCTTTCAGTATCTCTAAGGAACAATCCTTTAGGCCAAACCATTTTTTCTGTAAAATAATTTTTATACAAAAAAACGCGATTCCTGACTTATGGACCACCTGTCTTGACTTATGAACCAGTTTTTCCTCACTTATGGACCATCTTGATTTAATCATACATCTTGGTATAATCATAAAATGAACTTTTGATATTGACTGACTAGCCTTAATGGTAAAGTGCTTATTACATTTGCTTATCATGTAGGGGTACTTTAGTTCGATTCCCGTTGTTTGCATACGTTTAGGTGCTTGGGTAGTGATAACACTAATAACAAAAGAATAAAATGTACTAATTTTACGAAAGAGTATCAAAAGAAATTGTTTTTATTTGTGTCAGACATACTAAATAGGTATAATTTGAGCCAACCCCTACTCTGAGTCAGATATATTATCAAAACAAGGTTTGAACACATAAATGAGATTATTAGGATCTTCTTGATCATCAAGCTTTTTTTCAATACATTTTTGATGAGAGATTCTGATGTTGCAAATCATACAAGGGGCGAAATATTTATGAATAGCAATATTTTTACCACATTGATAGCAGAGCCCACGTTTGTCTTGTGTTGAAATTGACTCTTTGGTGCCAGGAAAATACAATATTCATCAGTTTCTTGAGGGCAATCTTCATCCTCCTTACGCAGATCTTAACTGCATCTTCAACTTCTTTGTCATTTGTCATCTTCTTTTTCTCAACATCTATCCAGTTGGACAAATCTGACTTTCTTTGTAATTTACATATTATCTTATTACACTTTTTTCAAATGTCCTTATTTCATAAAATTTATTTTTGTTTTTTTTTGTGCTATTTTTGTTTTAGCTTATCTTTCCTTCTTTTTTTCTGAGCGCAAATTTTCAAGTTCCAATTTCTGATATTCTTTCTTCTTGTGATATTCCATCATCTGTTCACTTGTAAGCACAGGCGGACAATTTACAACATCTTTACGTTTTCTTCCCTTTTTTATAAAATCTTCTGGATATCTTATTACCGAGTCGAAAATTAGTGATAGCTGTTTAGTGTGTTGTTCTCGGTTCTCGTACATCTTTCAGTAAATTACTAGAAACTGGGGTCTTACTTCTTTCTGTGAGTGGAGGTTTTGATTTGTTTGGGCCATTTTCTTCATTGGCTTGTGGTTCTGGGGGATCATCTTCAAGCTCTTCATTGATTCTTTTTTCCAGACATGTTGTCACTCTCTCAATCATCACGCATCCTCTTTAGAACACTTCAGCAATGTGGATGATTTCATTCATCCGTCTGTTCTTGTTTTCAGCAATATTGCGTACATCTTCACCTGTTTCATTGAATAAGTTCCCTTATTCTTAGGTTTTCATTTTCTATGTCTTCTTTTCATTTCTTCCGAAGTTCAAAGAGCATGTGGGCTTCTTCTATGCCTTCCCATTAGATATTTCTTTTGTGTGTATCAATAAATTCAGTCAGAACTAGGTGAAACGGTAATGATTTTAGGGAAACATAAATTTAAAAATAGGTGGTCCATAAGTAAAGAAAAATATATAACATGGGTCTTGACTTATGGACCAGGCGGTCCATAAGTCAAGATTAGTCGAAAAATGTCTTGACATTTGGACCACCCCCTTAGCCAGGTCCAGTTCTGCGCTAGAATATTTTCTTTATATTTAGAAGATGATTGATCACCTCTAGTTTAATTAAATGAACATTTTAAAAATAAATAATGAACAAACAAATTAATAAAAATAATTTAATAAAAATAAATTCTTAAGAAAATTTCTTAGAAATACCTACCTTTTAAGAAAAAAAGTTTGCGATGTTTTTGTAATTATTTCACACGCACTGAGGCAAAATTGACTTATTGCTACAATTATAAAACACTTCAAGCTATCATATGAGCCTAATGACATTTTCTCGCGGTCTTTAGTTTTCTTATTTTTTAAACTTAAACTCAGTGTGGTCCATAAGTGCGGTATGGTCCATAAGTGCCGCCTTGACCCTATCATATTTGATGTGATATCACAACTAGCTTTACTTCTTTTTGAACATGTGTACTTTTTTTATTATTAAATTATAGCTTACTAAATCTTTGCTGAACCTGAGACTCGAACCATCGACATCCGGTAACGAATCCGCCGCCTTATCCATCAAGATAATTATTCAAAGTAGGTGTAGTGATAAGTCAATTTTAATTGTAAAGAGTTTTCATTTCAAAGGAATATTTTTCCAGCTTACACAAAAAATAAGTAACTAGACTTTCTTTCAAGCGAAGTAGTGGGTTTGAAACTAAAATTTGACAAGATTTTTAACTAAATATGTATATCATACATTCATACCTCATACCCCCTCGCGCGTGGACTGCACGGTATTTGGCCCTATCATTTTCTTCTCTATCAATGGCATTTGTCAGCCAAAAGTATTGCTTTTTTATTGCCCACTTTTAACTGCTTTATTATTCATATCGATTTAGAAGAGAAAAAGTGAACGTGTATTATTAAAAAAGACGAGTCCAGCTTAGAATCGAACCAAAAACACAACCTTGAGTTACAGATATTTTTAAAACTTTTAACATGCACATTTACCCAAGGTGTTCTCTTTTAAATTTAATTTTTGCAAAGTCAAATGAAAATTTCCTGTATGTTTAATAATAACACTATTCTTTAGTGAAAGATAAACACCAGGCAAGGTTAATGCTCAAAGCATTTTCTACCACCCAATCCTCAAAGTCTTATTATTTTGTGGTCACAAATTCAAATTAATGAGGAAGAATTCATGCACCGGGTGGGATTCGAACCAACGGACCTTTACGTAGCCGTAGTCACTTATTTTCTATGTTGGTCGCAGATACCATGGTTTTCCGCTGAAGCTTGCGTCTTCTTCGGAATTTAGCCAGACTACCTCGCACCCAATCATGCATGCTGCACCAATTAGGGACAACCGCAGTTCAAAATTCATCCTCCGAAGCATTGCATTTTCAACAGACCCCAGTAGCTGGAACAGGGCGGCGGACTCTTAACCTGTAGGTCCCCCAAGTTTTGCAAAAATTTAAATCAATTAATAAAAATATGATAACAAACTAAGTATTGTCATTCCAGAGATATTAATTATGTACGAGCATTTACATCGACTCAATCAATCAATCAGAGAATACGATACGATAGTGCTCTAAAAGCTCTCGACATGTCCCACTGATCTCAATATCTAATCCTCTCTCATTCTGTATTCAATTCCTACTCTGGGGCAATCCTGGCACCACAACAAAGTCGGTCCTCACAAGACGTTGCCTTTTATAGTCATAGACAATCCATACCTTACCCATATCCAATCTGCGTGTACTGATGTCTGTAAGCACATTAATATTCATATCTTAGCTACATGGTCCATTTATAATTCATAATTAGTAAGAACTATTGAATGGGAAGCTTTCTATTCCAGGGTAATGTTTTTTATTCATTTATTTTTTAAGGTAAGTGTGACCCGTAATCGCTTTTGCAGTACTTCAGGGTACTGTACCTTTACATCCATGCCATTCCGGAAGTGGAAAATTTCGGTCAGAATTTTCCGCTCCGGCCGGAATTCGAACCCGCAGTAACCGGGTCAGTAACTAATGCTCTTAACCACTGAGCCACGGCTACAGGGTGATGTCTTGCCACCCAGATGCGTGTATTGCTTGACTTGTCTTTCTTATTCAAACAGGGAGTATTTTCCGCTAGAGTCATCAATTAGCTAATGTGACAATGTCTCTTTTGGAGGCGACCAACTTTCTGACTTGTCTTTCTTATTGAAACGGGGTTGCATTTTCCGCCAAAGTTATCAATCAGCTGTGAAGCTGACCTTTTGAGCAGCTGACTAAAGACTGACTTTCTGAGGATACGACCAAGTTTCCCGTCATGCTGCTGAATATTAACACAACAGATATAATATGTATAACTGTGCAGGTGCGTACCGACCATCGATCAATATGTGGCAGTAGACTTGTTTAACCTGAAGGTCGGTGGTTTAAGTCTCAAGTACGGCAAAAAGTTAGCAAGGCTAGTTTGAATAACTGTGACACTAAAATTATTATTGTGATAAACACAATTATTTGTATTGTTTTCTAGCTATCTCCTCTCGAGGATGTGAAGCACCCCCATAAAAGTTTATGTTACACCAGGAGCGCGGATCTATGAAAAAATCTCCTGTTGTTGCTCTGTTCACAATACGGGAAGGACTTTTCTTGGTGGACTTTATTGTCCACCGTATTCTCTCCCGTGGCCACACCCCTTGGTGGTCCCATCATTAATCTGACTGGAAAAGATGGGAAACCTTTTGTAAATTCATGAATTGTGCCAACAGGAATGAGAGAGCAAAAAGATGATGAACCTTTTGCACATTTATGAACTGTTCCAACAGGAATGAGAGAGCGTGTATCTCTCTGTTCCTGTGGACAGGCCTGAAGTCGCCTTTTACGACAGTCAAGAACAGGATGCCGTGGGATTATTCTATTATCTTCCCCCTACCCTACCCACAAACCAACTAATAATAAAAATAATAATATCGCCTTATTTATTCTGCCCGATAAGGACTATTAAAGTCCCATTATTCCAGCAGTAAGCCCAAGACATATTATTATGTGGTAAAAATCCCAAAATGGGAGGATAACTTGTCATGTCCTGGCTGGGTTTCTAACCCACGACCTCTGGATTCACAGAGTGCCGCCTTAACCACTGAGCTACCGGGACAGACTAGGGCGGAGTTTATGCCTTTGGGAATCTCTTTCATAAACATGAAGACTTGTAGTATTGCAGCATCATGTGTTGGAACCAGTTCCACTTTCCACTGGCCGGAAGACACACGCGGCCACGCACTATTGCACCACTTGCCACCTGAGTGACGTCACCACTTCGTCATCCGTATAGTGCCCGGTTTTGAACGGGGGTTCCACCCACGGCACCTTCAACCACAGGCTGATTTACAATGACACAGTGCGGACTGTTAAATATTGTCTTCTGCATGTCGATATGCATAGTATACCAGGGTCCATTGTCTGTGAGGTTTTATAATCATATTTCCGTAGAATTTTCTTATAGAAGAAGAAATTAATAAAATTTCACTGGTAGTGAAGTGGTTAACGAGCTAGTCTAATGATCCAGGTAGCGAAGGGATTTTTTTTTATTAATTTATTAATTCGAATCTCACCCAGTGCATGAATTTTTCCTTATTAATTTGAGTTTATGACCACATAATAGTAAGACTCTGAGGGTTAGTGGTGGAAAATGCTTTAAGCATTAACCTCGCCTGGCGGTTATGGTAACCTTCAACTAAAGAGTGTTATTATTATTATTATTATTAAAATTAGACGGAATTTAATACTCTTCCTAACAACAAAGTGCCTAAAAGCGGAAGTGCCCGTAGCCTTTTTTGAGAAGAAACTGCGTACAGATCACCCCCAAAAACACCACTTCGTGGTTAAAAAAAGAAGAACGCCTCACTCAAAAGAATGATTATAATTAGCTAAAAATAAATGATATCAAATTGAGAACACCTTACCCCCTCTCTTTCTATATCTCTGCACTCCTCTCTGAATTTATTCCTCTTATGTTTCTCTTTCTTTATCCTTTCTAGGGGTCATCCCAAACTTGATTTCTCTTTAAATTTACTTGTTGCACGGCAATAAAAAATGGCGGTCGGAGTATGATTTTTCTGAACTTATTTGATTTGAATCGAGAAAATTACACCGCGACCGCCATTTTTTATTGCCGTGCAACAAGTAAATTTAAAGAGAAATCAAGTTTAGGATGACCCCTAGAAAGGATAAAGAAAGATAAACATAAGAGGAATAAATTCAGAGAGGAGTGCAGAGATATAGAAAGAGAGGGGGTAAGGTGTTCTCAATTTGATATCATTTATTTTTAGCTAATTATAATCATTCTTTTGAGTGAGGCGTTCTTCTTTTTTTAACCACGAAGTGGTGTTTTTGGGGGATATCAGTTCTTTTTGTACGAAAATATAGGTTCATACACTACTGAAACATTATGAATAACAAAAGTAAATAAGCTGAGAAAATGTAAATGTAAGTATATACCAAGTTGTCTTTTTTTAAGATGTAGTTCTAGCAGTAGGTAGTCCCCAAATTGAGTAAATAATATATAAATTTGCAATGCAAGACCTTTTGATTCTATACTCCACATGATTAGGTTTATGTTTCAATGCTAAATAGACCTCGGAGCCTCCTATGAGGGACACTCAAACACCTGGATTTACAAATGCCAAAGAAATTAATTTTTAATCACCTTATCAAGGTGAGGTAATGAGTTCTCTCCCGTTGACCTTTTCTTACCCGAGTTCTCTCCGGCTTGTTGCAGGGGTCACCACGAGTATCTCTCCCGGAAATATGACCATGCTTTTTTACATTAGGTATTTAAGAAAATGAAAACTATAAAATTATCATTTTTATATAAGAATCGGCCTTTTATAAGGAAATCTTTAAAATCTCTAACTAATGAAAGGCAATGCCTTCAGTGTATAGTAGAGTTAGGTAAAATACATAGAAGGCCATGCCTCAGTAATATAGTAGGGTTAGGGATAATACATAGAAGGCCATGCCTTGGGTTTAGCATAGGGTTAGGAAAAATACATAGAAGGCCATGCCTCAGGTCTATATCAATGATTCCTAGGTGTTTCGATTATAATTTTTATGCTAGGCCTAAACTATGTAGGTATTAAATCAGGTAAAAATGCAAGCGACGCGACGGGAGACAATTTGGTGTTGATAAAACCATGAGCGGGAGAGAACTCGGTGGTGACGTCCCTTATCAATACCTCACGAGGTATGAGTGTACCCCGGACATAATGGACAGAGAAAAAAAACTTCCCTGAAGGGGATCGAACCCAAGTCATCGTGCGTGCAAGCCTAGTATGCTACCCACTTGGGCAAAGTCACACTACTTTGTCACAACTGTTAGTGAGTAACATCGACATTATGAGAGCTAATTCATCATATTTTATCTCCATCCAACCATGATTCTCCAAAATCAATCTCATAATGCCGCCACTGGTCATTGGCCAATTCTGCAACTACTAAAATTTTCCTAGCGAGGGTAATGGGGTCTTCATGAAGATCAAATATAAAGATCGGAAAAACAAAACAAAACGTTAAGCCCAAATTGAAAATATAGAGCTAAAAAATTTCGTCCCCGCCAGGATTCGAACTCATGCTGACTGGGTGGCAGGTCGAGCATGCTACCAATAGACAAAGTTATCTTCTAAAGAAACGAACGGAAAATGAACTAACTAAATTAATACTTGGAAATTTAAACATTAAAATTTTGTAGTGAGAGAGCGAGGTCATCTCGAAAAATACGTACTGGCCAAGATCTGACCACTAAACTAAGGATTCGAAGGTACCTACCCGCCAAAGAAAATGAAAAGGCCACCAGGTGCCACCCAGTGGACCGGATGAAGGAAAAAAATCAATAAATTTGGTATCTGCTCATCAAGATCCTTCATTTGATACCACTTAAGATTAGTATTATCCTTCAAATCCCGATTTGGGCTCCCAAAACCCGAGGCCGCCCAAATGGGCCGCCCGCTTGTAATTTAGAATTTTTTTTTGGTCCAGGCTCATCTCCATTATATCTTGATCACTTTAGACACCTCACTTAATCTTCAGTGCCAAGTCAAAGACACGAAGTCGGGTCTCAAAGGATCCGTATGAAGAAAAAAAAAACAGAAAAAGAAAAAAAAAAATTATGAATCTTTTCATGTCTTTCACGATTGTTCGGGGGTCTCGAAAATAGGGTTCCCGTTGGCCTAGGAAGTCAAACAAAAAGTCAAATCAATTTATTTTTCAACGTAGAGTCCATTTCTGCAATAAAAATCGCGAATTTTGAAATTCATGTTGCACTTTTCGCTGGCTGAAAGTACATGAAATGCATGGGAACTATGTTTTCCGTAACCTTACACTCTGCCGGGCTGTCTCTTTCTTTGTATAGGCGTTCTTCACACCTCGGCCGAGGTGTTTGATCATCGGCTCGGAAATTGTTATGAATAAATGATTAGTCCAAAGAGGTTCATCTGAAGCCTATTTCAGCTCACTTCTGCCCCACGAACGTAGTGCCTGTTGTTGGAACAATGCTCACTGTCTTGTATTTGAATGTTAGTATATTAAAATGGCAACCTTTAGAATGGCCGAATTATGAAACAGGATTAACTTAATTGGACACTATCAGCTGACTCAGGCTATGGTGCGCTGTGATTGGTTGGAATTCCCACTAGTTAAACTGTTAAGGGATAGAGTCCAGGTGTCCACCTAGATTAAATCTAATCCTAGTTCATAATTTGGCCCTTAGGAATGGGGGATGTGTGGTAAAAGTGGAGCTTTTTCCTGGATATCTCAATAGAAATTTAAATCTGTATCTTCCACTGAAGATATTTCCTTGATATTTGATGGATAAGGACAAAAGATAAAAAAAAAAAAAATTAAAAGCCTCTAATTTCTTATTGAACAGGCCCTGCTCCGTCTGATTTATTCACAGATGATTCGGATTAGGCGAAGTGTATTTAGCGATCGATTTTTGAATCCACTGAGGTCTCAGTGAAGTCAAATACGAGATTGGTGTGTGCCCACGCGTCACCATGTCTTGTGAGCATTCCATATTCCATGTATTTTATGAAGAGATTAATCTGTTGATTGGGCTTTCTAATTAACTCATTTTATTATTGAAATATTATAAAATTAAATCTCCATCAGTTCTTCAAACTGTGAGCTTTTGGGAAGAGTACCCAAAACACTAGCAGAGTTCCTACGTTGGATAGCCAAAGGAAATCTTTGAAATAGGAACGATTTTGCATTTTTGTTCCTTGTCACTTTTATCAAACTGTTTCCAACTCTGTTGATGAAGATCTTCGTTGTTCTACTGAATGGCCCCATTGTTTCATTTGATATCGAATATTTGATTTTTGTTCAAATCATTGATACTGAAACACTTCAATGGTATCGGACGTGGTGAACTCTTCTCACTGAGGATGAGGCAACAAACCCCGGCTTGTTTTAAGAACAAGTGATGCTTTTTACTCTTTATCGGTTGAAAGTAATTGTATTAAGGCTTTCGACGAAATTATAGAACATTATTCAATTTAAGATAAACCAGACTCTCTCTCAAGTCGAAGTTGTAACAACGAATCACTGCACACTGTAGCCCTAAAAGTAAAAAATAGCTAGCTGAGTGTTTTTTTGGATGTCTATGCTGATCTTACGTTTATAAAACGAATCTACCTCAATTATATTTTATTATAGAAAATTTCTTACTTCCTTTTTTACTATTATAAATCATGTAATAGCTCCATCTTCCGTTATGTGTTGATTTTTTTTTTCTTGTTCCTTTTAGTATTGTTCCAACTGTTAGTTAGGGATTTGTTTATTGTTGTTTCTTCCATTCTGTAAGAAATCGGCTCTTACGACTCTTGCTTAAGGAAAGACCGAAAGCTACAAGTTCGTAATCATAACATTATCTCTGATGTTTAACAACATATATCCCAATAAATAATGAAAAAGTAATGATTCATGCAAGTCATTATTCGCAATATTCATCCGTCATAACTTTGCACTCTGCAATATCATCATGGTCATCATTAATTTTAATTTTCTGATCTGTATCTCTGCGTTCGTAACGCCCACCACCTCTCTGGCGTAGAGCTCTCTGCCTACCCTTGTCATGTATTCTCTGCCTACATAGAGCACGGGGACAAAATCTTGCTTGCGAATTCACCTGGTGACTTGCCCGTTTGCTAATGAGTGACGTCACAGTTCTTGTGAGCGTGAACCGACTGAAGCGTTGACGAAATGCGACTCTTCTGTCTTGTTCTGACAGTGTTGACAAGCGACGAATACCTTATTCCACACATGCATCCTTGTCCCGTTAGCTCAGTGGCTTTGGTCTGGTGATCTATAGAGGTCGTGGGTTCGAAACTCAGCCGAGACATGACATGTTATCCTCCCATTTTGGATTTTGACCTCATAATAATGTGTCTTTTAGAGACTGACCTCAGTAGCTTGATCGATAAGGCGGCATACTTGAATCGGTACATGCAAAAACGACATCATTCCAAAAGAGTAAACTTTTGGAATATCAAAAAAAACTTTAATATTCATTCTTTGTCCATAAGAAAAACAAAGAAAAAATATGTAATCGTAAGGGCTTGCCAAAAAAAACCATTCTATATAATTTTTGGTCAGATATGTAGTGCCATTTCAAAGAAATAGCCGTTCAAAGTTCGTGGAATGATGCTGTTTTTGCAAATATCGAAAATATTATAAATAATAACACACGTACACTTCGAATTTTATTGTTATTTCAAACAAAAACAAAAAAATATGAATCATAAAAACTATATATATAAAAAGAAATCTGGTGTAAACATCACACGACTTTCCTTATCCCCGAAAAGAAGTTGAACTCCGCCACTCGTGACTCAAAGGTAACAGCTGTAAATCAATGCCAAATTCGTAATCAGCACCTCAAAATCATTGGATTTGATATGTCACAATCCCCATCTAGGATGAATAGTAAAAAAGTTAGTCAAAGTGGGTCCCCCCCAAGATACCGGTAAATTTGGGCCGAGGTCCGAAAAGTTCAAGATATCAAAAAAATGATATGAAGAGACCCCTATTATTTTTTTAATTTAAGAAAATGTTGTTCTCTAACTTTTTTTGTATCTTTAACCAATTCATAGAAGCGGCGCTTGCGGGCAATATTTGCGGCCCTGCGGCCGCATTTTGCGGCCGATTTCAACCAAAAGTTTTGTGGTCCGTCTGGTGTATAAGATTAATTTTCATACCAAATTTCAAGTCTCTAGCTCTTTGCGTTCTTGAGATATTCTGTTCCACACACACACACACAGACAGGATACACCAATTCTACAGATTACATGCAAGAACCGCATCAATCCCGGATCTATGTCATTCTTGCATGGAACGAAAATTATACAAATGTGTTTATATAGGAAGGGAGTAGCAGAATGATGTAATTTTGATATAGAATTGTGCGTTTACCTTCCGAGATCCAAAATCTATGAAAACCCCATTTTCCAAAAAATGTGATTGATGTCGTTTTTGCATGTACCGATTCACTTGTAACCTGGAGGTCGGTGGTTAAAGTCCTGGCTTCAGCGTAAATTTAGTAAATTGAGTTTTGAGTAATTGTGATATCGCGAAGGTGATAAACACAAATATGATAACTTCAAAAAAAAAAAAAAAAAAAAAAAAACTTTAATAATAAGTCTTTTAGGGTTTATTTGTACATAAAAAATGTCTTTTAGGGTTTATTTGTGCATAAAAAAATGTCTTAGGGTTTATTTGTACATAAAAAAAACAATGACGATAAATTCATGAGGCTTTTTAACCAAGGAAGAGTTCATTCACCTTCGCTCTACTTAGCATTTAGCACTATATCTTCCACCCCGCCCTCATTATTTGTAGTAAATTTCACCCAATATCTCCAATTTTTATATCCTCTTCCTTATGTCTTTGCTTTGTCCTTTTCATAAGCTCTGAGAGCTTCATGTTTCCCTTCAGTGACCTTTTCATCAGTTTGTCTCTCTACTGCAGATAGCTTATCTGCTTATCTAACTGTGAAACTGTCTGTCCTCCTGTTTGCTTCTTCTGTATCTTGCAATTTCCTTTATTGTATCCTCATTTTGCTTTACATTTCCTTTTCTCCTCTTCATCACTCTTCCTTACACAATTTTCAATTTCTTGATGCATTTCTCCAGAAAAGTATTTTATTTTTTTCTATTTTGCCCGTTAGATAGTTGTTGGTATATCTGTGTAGTATCTCTGATGATAATAGTTTTAAGACAATTACTTTGTGTAATGACTGTCTGAGTTATTATGTAATGAAATTCTTTCACTGTGATAAAGTGTAATACATTATTCTTTATCTTATCTTAGCAGTAAAATTTTAAATAATTTCTGTCTCTCTCGCTCTCGCCATTCTTCTTCCTTCTCTCTATTCTATTCTGACGTAATGTGACGACCGTTTTCCTTAGGAAATAGTCACTTGTAGTCAAGCTTAAATAGTCCTACTCGTTAGATATAATTAACTAGTATGGAACTGTGTCATCTGAATGGGGAGATTCGGTTCCTAGTCATGTAATTTTTTCATGTTTTGCAAACTCTAGAATGTACACAAAAACTACACACCAATAAATTTGTTCAATCCCAGACATACTCAGAAACACAGCGTACAATTCATTCGCAAATATTTGAGAATCATTAGGAAAAAAACTCAGTGTAAAATACCGCACCTACCTAAAAATTAAGATTTTGCGTTGCAAAAAATAAGCTCACAGTCACATTGTAGAGCTAGATTGTCTAGCTTAGACTATGAATAGGTTACATCAAACTTATGCTGGATTCTGATTGATGTATTTTTTTGTTACACATACACATATATAAGAATATTGTAGTTTTTAGTTCGATGGTGGGTTGACGGTCCTTGTTAAATTACTAGGTATAAGTATCTAGATCTAGACTACTAGATTGCAACAACATTGAAATGTCAATCTTGTATATCTAAAACAGCTATACACCTCTTGTGATATGTAGCAGATAGCAGAACTCTGTGTTTAGTCTTGTACCCTATCTAGGGCTACCTTCCCCTTCTAACCTGATGCATATGCATTTATCTAAAGTTATCATATCTGTTTTCATGATGTGATATTTACTCAAACTCGCCTTACTAAATATATTGACCACACTTTGGATTCGAACCACGGAACTCCAGGTTACGAGTCCACCGCCTTATCGATCGAGCTAATGAGGTTAGGCTTTGTATTTCTAGGTATAGGTATATATGCCCAAAAAGGTATGAACTTAACTCCTCGACAACCTCCGTTGTGGTGAAACCTTTGTTAATTTTTCTGTATCCCATTTAGGCAAAAAGATAGTAATCTATACTTGTAAAAGATAAATTCATTATGCACTTTTATAATTGAACAATACTTTTGCCTCAGTAAGGGACAATCGTGCTGGACATGTGTGAACGATCATGAAGTCGCTTTTCTTATACAAACTTGTACTGTATACGAATTTTATATTCTAAATATACAAATATATTGTATATTATTAAAGTTTTCGAATCTGATAGAATGACTCATATTTGCAGAGAGAAAATGAAACATGAATATTGATCATTGACTTCCTATACATCGAAAGTTGCTGATGTGGTGTGATCATATTTGGCAAACCAAAACAAGACTCGAGTGAGTAGTACTCGACTTGGAGCGCCATACATGGTACCCTGACCTTGCTGTGTACATCTCACGGCAAGGTTGTGGACAGGGGTAACGATATTGGTCACTGGGATGGTTCATTCTATGATTGTTAGCAAAACTTCATTGAGCAACCAACTGAACAATACTTTGGTCGGTGGGAAACCTGCTTGGGGTGTGCAACATATAACCGCTTTTTTTAAATAAAACTTGTACTTATACGACCTTAATTTAATATACCAAATTATTTTTTATATTATTTTTTTAATTTGAAGAATGACAATATTTGCAGAAGAATATAAAATGACAGTTTGACATTATTCCATAAATATAAGTTGCTATGTGTTATCTTTTGGGCAATCACCACACTAGGGACACGAGGAGTATGTCCCTTGTGGCGATATAGGACCTAAGACCGCTTATCTCACGCAAGTTTAGGACCAGGGTAATATTGTGCTAAGATGGTTCAAAGGGTTGGTTGTAAACTTGACAGGGAGCTCAAACCCGCCACACCCAGGAGGTCGGGGGAACTTTTAGGGGCTGCCTTGCCACATAGGACTTAATCGGGATTTATAGAGTCGTTCTTTCAGTATCTAAAGAGTTTCAGTTTGTTTACCATGCCAATCATAATGAATATGATTAATTATTCTAGAAATGTGTGGATAATTTTCACTGTGTACGAGCTAGACTTGAGAAAATCCTCTCTTTTTCGTCTGGGGGTGCTGCAGTTCCGCAGCTCCTTAGCACCGGCCACATCTGTGCACCACACCATGTTGCACCTAAGTTGTGAAGGTCACCATGTACCTACTTTTGGTGTAGTGGGATTTATTGAATCTGTTACCTAGGGTCAAAATCAACATGGCGACGTGTAAATATTCCACGTTTTATGTTCGTGAAGTTAGTATGATGGATCTGTTCCGTACTCTCCATTGTTCTAATATTCTGAAGTTGTTGGATTAGAGAGTTGTCAGGCTTAATTTCCATCACAACATACCCTCCATGAGAGTAAAACATAAATTTGAACCGTGTTAAAAGTAAATTGTTCTTAACAATAAAAATAAATCCAACTTTTCGCATAACAATAAATCAATCAAACTGGCGTTTAATTGATTTATTTTATATCAGCCAAATCTGGATACAAGAGAACTCGAGGTACCGGAATTTTTTTTCCTCTTATAATAAAGAGGTTATTTTCCCTTATAGAGAGAGGTAAAATTGTTCTCTTTTATCCAGTTCTGCTACATAAATCTAGATTTTGTATATTCTTACCGTTATATCAAGTTACGCTTGTATAAAAAACGTCAAGTTTCTTGAAAGTATTACCTAAATAATTGAATTAATTAAATAAATTTTCTTTGTCGGTCAGTCCTAAATAAATGAATTAATTAAATAAATGAATTAATTAAATAAATTTCCTTTGTCGGTCAGTAGGCTGATACCACCTACACAGGATTAATGAATGTCTTGTCTGTGTAAATATGGTTTGTACTGCCTTATATTAAAATCAATGTTGACATGCTCATCTTGTACTTGTACCATATCAAGTCTCTTTAATTAGACAGAACGCATGTAATATTAGTAAATGCCCTTTTCCAGACATCTCGTCTTCTGAATATGATTAAAATTAAAACAAAGTTAATATACAGATAAGGGCTTTCATCAGTCATAACCATTGTTGAAAAAAACACCATAAGTTAATATGGATGTATTAGGATGCTCGTATTGTACATATATTATGGGTTTGAAGGTTGACAGCGGCTTTGGAAATCATCAGATATATTCTTTTTAATCATCAGTTAATTAAAAATTCACCTCGCGTTAATTAACGATTCTCCGGTCCTAATTGCTAGATACAAAGCGACTCGATTACAAATTGTCCTGACCCTTATGAATAACTGCAAGGAAATGTCACTTTTAATATTCTCAGCACAGCGTGAGAAAAAGTTAGAAAAGTTCTTGCAAGAGAGTAACAACTGCACACAGGGAAATCCAATATCTTGTGTATACAGGGTGAATTTCGCTGTTGGGTGGTAGAGTATGACTGTGGCTTAATTTTTCTTAATATACATGGGTATTAAGTAGCAATATTAATAATACTAATAAAACTCTTTAGTGGGAGGTAAGCACCAGGCGGGGTTAACGCTCAAAGCATTTTCTACCACCTAGCCCTCAGAGTCTTATTATTTTGTGTTCATAAACTCAAATTAATGAGGAAAAATTCATACACTGGATGGTATTCGAACCAAAAAATCCCTACGCAACATTGAATAAATAAAATTATTTTACATGTATATCAGAATTATTAAAACATACCTAGACAGCTGTTTCGAGCTTATTAAATTTTCTCTTCATATAAGTAGAACCACGGTGTAGAGATTGTGTTCCTCTTCAGACCAATCTATGGTTGAAACTTGGATTTCTTTTTATATAGTATTGAATTTATGTACCACCCTGTATAGGAGCTTTCACAACATGGCCTTGACCTGATGGAAGCTTTCTTGTAAAAACGTCCTCCCCCCGCTTTCTGGAATTTACGCTAGAAGGTGCAGTGATTTTCTTATTCCTTTTTTTTTCTTTCCGCATGTTAGTAAATTTGCCGTTATCATAGGCTAGAAAAATCCTTTTACATAAATATGTATATCAAGTTGGTTTATGTAATATACACATGGGTTTAACCCGTTGATTACATAAAAAAAAAAATGTATTAGTTTACGACCGATCTATGGAGGGCAACTCGATAAATTGCCAAACACCTATGATTTTAAACAGCTCTTGAGAGGGCAAACTCTCATAATGTAAACATATCATGTGTGATGTTGTATAGATTTGCAAATCTATACAACATTTATTTGCATCAGGTCAATATATTTACATAGCCATCAGTAAACAGTAAAGATTTCCAAGAAAAAAGGATTTTTTTTCCTATTACTTCGGAGAAATTTCTAATATTAGAAATCGGAAGTATTTTAATGTTAGTTAGTTTGATTTAAGTAAAGATATATTTTTTTCCATGTCCAAATTCCACTAGTGTCTTGGCTCCTAAATATCTTAACTCATAAAATTTGCGTTGCTCTGTAGCTCTTTTTGTGTTGTGTCTATTTTATTTATGGCTTGAAGTTTGAAAAGAAACAAACCAGATTTTCCAGCTGACACTGCTGACACGCATAGATGAGGTGATGTTGAATGAACAATGAAATGAACTCGGCATCACAAAGACTGAATGTCCCAACTTGGGAGTCACAAAGACAAATAGCCAGTGAAGACGAAAGCAAGAACAAAGTGGACACTCCCAAACTCTGCGGAGGCGTACAGAGGAGGCGTCATCAAATGGAGGAGACATCAACACTGAGCACAATGGATGAGAAATAACACCGCGACCCTCAGGGAGAAATAATGGAAGAGAATGGCAAATAAAAATATAAAAACATATGAAAAAACCAAATTTGTTTAGAAAAACTAGTAGAAATAATAATAATATTGTTTGAGATAGTGATGATACTGATGATAGTTGTAACAGCAGTTAGCTGGATGGAAATAGTATTCGCAATCTCACACAAAAGAGATTGACCCTGTTCTAAATCTCCCAAGATGCTTGCAAAAAAAAAACACTATTAGCCAACACCCAAACCAACGCATTGAATGATACGAGCTACAGTGTGTTTTGAAACTTGTACAGACAAGCTACGTCACGGGTGTTTTCTCTTGACGTTTCACACCTTGGTAATCATGGTGTATGCCACATGCCACACGCTGTGAACTTCGTGTGACATGTCTCTCTGGGGGAGATTAGAAACTTATTATGTTGACTTTTCTCTTGAAAAATTATTCCTGTAAAAAAATAATTTCATAGGTGGCATGTACGATGATTTAACAAGTGATCATCCTTTTATTACCGTAGTGTTGCCTGAAAAATGTGTAGAAATACGTATGTGTCTTGAGGACTTGGGTCTTGATATTGGGATCAACGGTTGGCTTTGTTTGCATTTTGACTTCCTTATTACATTTATCAACTACCAGATAAAACTTGAATAGTAAAATTTAGAACAATGAATTTCTTTTCATGTTAAATATAACCGTTTTCATTACACTATACCAGCTAAATTAGATAAGTTTGGTGTATTTTTTTAATTTCAGGTTCCAAATTTATATGTGCTTTATCTTTTTCTATATTTTATATCCAATTAGGTGTACACGTAAAAAAAAAAAAAAAACAAAGATAATATTATTGTACATACAAGTTCAAATATGGTAATGGTAACGCTGCTCAAAGGCACTTGTATTTACGGAAAGAGTCCATATAAACATGTAACAAATAACAAAAGTTAAAAAATAAAATACAATACAAATTTAGAAAATTTACCTTTGAAAATTCAAAATATGGGTGGTAAAATATATAACAAGATACAAAGTAAAATACAAAATTGTACATTTAAATATCAGAAAAAAGTTCAAAGTAAAAATACTAAACAAAAATTAGCCATTATATGATTCAAAATTAGGGTGATAAAATATGACAAGAAAGTCATAATCAGAATATAAATGTATATTTGGAACAAAATAGTATCGAACAAAACATGACTCGTGTTAGAAACATAAAGAATACAGAAATTATCACAGTTGATTTGCTTGTCTCGTTATCCTGTTAATAGGAGTATAGAACATAATAAAATTATAGTTAGTCCTACAGAAGTTAACAAAGTAGGTGTCAGAAGTTAACATAATAAATATGATAAATAATGTTCTTATAATGACAATTTTCGTTTTACAGACAAGTTTCGACGATGATCTTCCGCGGCGCGGCTCACCACATCGTGCTGACCTTCGCTCGCATCTAGACGACCTCGCCCGACGTCACCCGGACATTGCCGATCAGTTACGAGGCTTCCCGACCTCCGGTGAACCGAACTACACGAGCGGCAGTGCCGACAGGACAGCCACAGAGGCAGGAGCTCCTGAGCAGAGACAGGATCAGGACAGCTCAAGCCAGACACAGGGATCTCAGGACGGCGCGGGGTTCAAGGAAGACAGTAAAATTGGTGAGTCAATGTTATTCCTTCATTAGCACGTATGAAACGGCGTGCCCACCAGTGGGTCACGTTTTTTTTCTCAATTTCCCTTGTAACGTGACCCACCGGTGGGCACAGAATGCTATTATTAATATATTTTTGTACTCGCCCGTCCCAATTTTTTTGTTGTTGTTGTCATATTTGGAACACATACCCTAATTTGAAGCCGTCCCAGCGTACAAACTATAGAAAATAGGACCCGTCTCATACGTGTTAGAGAGTTCCTATTTGGGTCAGAATTCAGTGGGAAACCAGGAGATACTTGAACTTTTTCTAAAAGATTTTAGGAAAAGTTCACTATTGATTTCATGGTGTTGTTTTAATGAGAAAAAGTAAAAACCAACTTGAACTTTTAAATCCAATTTTCTTTGTTATTTGACCACATCTTGTGAGGAAAAATCAGTAGTTTGTATGGATTGATGGCATTAGTATCAGCAAACAATGTCTTAACTAAGTTAATGAAATGATAAGTCTAGCAATGATGTGTTGTCTGCATGAGTTGTGAAATCAGTGAAATAACTCAAAAAGAACTCCTTACATACTAATTTAGAAAAACCCGGTTGTATTTTTTTAATAATATTTTTTAATAAATATATAATTTATATTTAATCAACAGACTGACATCATTATGAAGAAGAAATAATGGTATACATATTAACAGTAGATCACTGGTAATCCAGCTCCATCTTCATAAGGTAGACCTCCTTACAGTTTTTCTAGTACCTCTGAGTCTAAGAGAGACAGCCCGAATGATCGATAATATTGTTCTTGGGTCCTTATCCATACTAGAATATTGGAAAAAGTTTTATCCCATTTTGCGCTTCAGACATTAGCCATTCTTTTCAGATAATTGTCGTATTCAGTATGCATTACAGCCCGGTTGTACTTTATTAACATGAATCTTCTCTCTCTCTCTCTCTCTCTGTTAGGGAACCTTCAAAATCATGGCCTGAGGAACACCGTGCCTCTGGTTGACCCGTCTCGATCCTCCACCACTAGTCATCAGTCCGCCGCCCACCCGCACTCCACAATGAACTCACAGCAGGACGCCCAGGGCTCCCGCTCCCCGAGGGCACAGTCCGCCCCGCCCACATCGGCTGACGAGTCCTCCGGCGGTCAGCCTCGGTTCGTGTCGAAGATCGAGATCCAGCCGAATGGGACGCAGACAGCGTCTGGGGGACCTGCGGCGCCGCAGGAGACAGGCGGCGACAGCTATGCGGCCGAGTCGGCGCCACCGCAGAGCCAGAGTGAGAATCATGCGCCACCGCCGCCACCACAGCACCATGGTGAGTGGTTCCCCCCCGGGCAGGGGGTTGTGGGTTCGAAGCTTGGGAAGTGACGGATTTTCTTACCACCCAAGCAAGGAAGGATTTTTTTTTTTTTTTTCTAGAGTTAAATTTTTTTTTAATTTCAATTTTTTTTTTTTGAAGGAAAGCAATTACCATGAGTTTTATCATTTCGAAAGTTATCATATTTGTGTTAATCACTTTCGTGATATCACAAATACTCAAACTCGCTTTACTAAATCTACGCTGAAACCGGCACTTGAACCTCCGACCTCCAGGTTACAAGTCCGTCGCCTTATCGATCAAGCTACTGAGGTCGGTTCATTTCGAAATTTACTGGAGTTAATCAAGTTCAGGCGAAAGTTCATTGGAGTTAATGAAGCAACATCAAGCAAGGTCAGGACCTGTTGGTTGACCACTCAAATTTTAACCCTTATGATACTGGCTATTCCTGACCTTTTGGAGGCTTGATGACGTTCAGCTAGCCGGTTGGTAAGTTTCCCAGATTTGAAGAGTAAAAGGCCCGTCTCGTATCATCTTCTATCTTAGGTCACAAAACATCTTAGTTCATAAAAAACTTGCTCTCTTGAAGGCATGCTGACAATAATTTACACTCGTGTTTCCAGGGCAACCTCACAACAACTACACCAATCAGCAACAGCAGGACACTTCCAAAGCTCACGTGAAGCAGCCCAATGTCAGACATATCCCCATATTTGTGGAGGGTGAGTAGAGACATTCGGCAGAGAGATACAGTTTTATTATAAAACGTTGCTGCCCACATATCTGAAGGTTGCTTAAAAACACAGCATATTAATCAATACATTAGAGAACATCTTTTTTTATATACATATTTTCTTATTCTTTCTTACTGAATTTTCTATTTTCTTTCTTCAAGAGCTGGAATAGATATGAAAATTTACTATTTTAACACTGTCACAAATATTAGTTTGTGACAGTATTTTTAGTAAATTCTTTAAGTACAAGTGAATACTTGAGTCTGGCTGGGGACTATAAACAGGGAGTAGACCAGCATTGACTTGGTTCTTGGGGCCCTTGTCAATTATTAGCCTCCTTGTAAAGACAGTGGTACAAGTGCTGAGTCATTCCTCCACTGTCTGGCTACCATCGTTCACGATGACGCCACCCTATGATGATGATGATGAATACTTGAGTTAAGATTTATTATTTAAATCTACACTTTATTTCTGTTTTAAACATAAACAAAGGAATCAATGGGAATGATACATATTCCATAAATTAATTAATCAACTGTCATTGTATTTTTTATATAATTTATTAAAGACATTCCGACAAAAAAACAGAAAGTTGTCTAGCAATTGTGTCGAGCAGAACAGTTATTATTGATTTGTAGTCTATACTCAAAATTGTTTTTTTTTTTTTTTTTTTTTTTTTTTCATTCGGGAGCGATCGTGCATGATCCATTTATACATAGAATCGAACTAACTGGACAAACTGTTCAGTACATTTAAAACACAATCTCTCATTTACCTACACGCCCCGACAACTAACCCCCCCCCCTTTCCCCCCTCGCAGGTCGCGATGCGCCCATTGTGAACCGAGACCACGAGCCCCCCTCCTCTTTCCACCACCAGGAGGCGCCCCCCGCCCATCACCCCCGCTACAGGGAGCCCATATTCGAGCCTGTGTTCTCCGCCGCTAACAATGTCCCGGTCGACAGACCCTTCGGTAAGTGATGAGTAAAGCCCGGATTTTATGCAGCCAAAAATGTCCAAAATATGCAATTACATATGGTTCAAAACCAAGTAGTATGCACAAATCTTTGGGTTGGGTGGAAGAGATTGAATAAGGCAATAACCCCGCCCTTTGGTTAGGACATATATGTATATATTTATTTATTTTTTCTTTATTTTCTTCTTCTATTCTATTGTATTTTAATTTGTAATTATTTGTATTGTTTATAATATGTCCTATTAATAAAGTGTAAATAAATAAAATAAAATAAATAAATCTTATAAAATATGCATAGAATACAATACAATATTCAGAAATAGTATATGAAATAAGTGCAAATATTTTATACTTAAGGAAAATGGTAATTTTCTATCAAGACACTGATCAAGGGTTGGGTGAAAGAGATTGCCACAGGCAATAACCCCCGCCTTTTAGGTAGGACATTAGCTTCATTCTCCTTTTTGTTCTTGTTTCTTTGTTCAATCTATTTATTTTTTCTTTATAATTTCATTGTAATTTACTGTATATATTTTTGTCTTACCTAATACAGCATACTATAATAATCTTTTCCCAGTTAAACGGCCCTCAGTTAGGTCAGAGTTCATATCAATACTTAGCAGTAATCTTAAAATATAAATGAGAAATATGGACGGACTTTGTATTCCGAATTGTTTGGGCGAAATGGTTAGAGGTAGCAAAAAAATGATGAGAGATGATCCCACGTAAAATTGCCTTAAATGATAATCTAACAAATGACCTTCTATTAAAGTATTGAATTATAACAATAAAAAAAATGATGGGGAGAAATGCAGTTTTTTCTAGCAGACACAGTAAAATCTTAGACTAAGGGACACCTAAAATATCATGAACGTTACTTACATAACTGGCAATTTTGAGTCTCCACATTAGTTTTAAAAGACAATTTACTATTGTAATTTATAAAAAAAAAATTGTTTCCTATGTGATCAAATAGATTTTAGTCATATATCCCTATTATTTTCACATTTATCAAAGGAGAAAGGTTGCGGACTTGATATGCCCAAGATAAATGAAAATGACCCGTATATATTTTTGTCTTACCTAATACCGCATACTATAATAATCTTTTCCCAGTTAAACGGCCCTCAGTCAGGTCAGAGTTCATATTAATACTTAAAAGTAATCTTAAAATATAAATGAGAAATATGGACGGACTTTGTATGTATCTTGGAATTCTTGTGTGTCCGAATTGTTTGGGCGAAATGGTTAGAGGTAGCAAAAAAATGATGAGAGATAATCCCACGTAAAATTGCCTTAAATGATAATCTAACAAATGACCTTCTATTAAAGTATTGAATTATAACAATAAAAAATCTCTTCTCATTAAGTCTCGAAATAATTTGGAGATAGAAAACACTTGGCTTTTTTTGTTTTACTTAATTATTTATTTTCAGATGGCCATTTCGCCAGTTACGGCATCGTCAGTGAACTAAAGACTAAATTTAAAACTAATCTTAGAGGTAACTTACGAGCTAACTATAATAAAATAAGGAGTTGTAAAGTCGGCAAACTGTACAGGATAATTTCCTCCATTGTCTCTTTGTTTTTACTTCTAACGGTCTGAATTTAATAACACATAACCTTTTTTTTGTGTTTATATGACTTGAGCTGTACTTTCGTTCACAGAACCCTTTATTGGACAGCATCTTGCATTGGTTTCGGTACGTAGATGACATATTTGTGATTTTTGTAGGTTCTTGGAGGCAAGTAGAAAATTTACTTGGACTCATTAACCTAGCTCATCCAAATATTAAGTTTACCCTAGAAAAAGAATTGAATGGAACATTGAATTTCCTGGATCTAGGAGTGACCAGACATGAAAATAAGATTTTGTTTAGTATCTATAGGAAGGAAACTTTTACAGATTGCGTAATAAATAATAAATCGAATCATCCTATAAATATAAAATATGCTGCATTTCACTCTATGATACATAGACTAGTTTCGGTACCGTTAACATTAGAAAATTACCTAAATGAATTAGGCATAATTCACAACATAGCAAAGAACAATGGGTACAAGCAAGCCGTTATAAATTCTATCTTGCATAAAAAACTAAAAAAACAGAAACGTGAAATCATTTATGCCCAAGTTCCTAAAGAGCCTGATTCAAGCTGGAGAAAAATACGGTACCTAAACGAAGATTGCTCAAAAATTGGTAACGAATTAAGGAGAGTGGGTATACAACCAGCGTATTATAATGATAATACGACTGGGAAATTTCTCATCAATAATAAAACAAATATAGGCATAGAGAAAAAGAGCGGCATATATTGTATTAAGTGTGCAGATTGTGATGCCAGCTACATAGGTATGACTATGAGATCCATAGAGAAACGTGTCTCTGAGCACCTGAGAGGTCCTGACTCCCACGTGCATAAGCACATGGCTGATACGGGACATACTTTCAATATGGATAACGTATCATTACTCCATAGTGGAAATAAATGGAAGAAGTTGTGTTGCCTAGAAATGCTTTATATAAAAGAAGCTGTAGAAATTAAAGAACACAATATGCTAAACGGGCAACTCAATCCTGCATTTTATTCTCCACTTATGGACCTAAAAAGCTGGATACAATCCGATGACACCTAAACTGTTGACTTTCTTCTCAAACCAAATCATAGAACCTAACTACTTTTTAGATTATTAGATTAATAGTTTTAATTTTAAGTCAATAGAGTATGAAGCAAAATCGTTGATTAATAATAAACTTTAATATTTTGTCTTAATATACATCCAGATTTTGCCTTCTCACTTAGAATCTAGTATATACTTTTATATTTATTTTTCTCGAGTTGTGATTTTTTTTTTTTTTTTTTTTTTTTCCTTCTTTTAAACTGACCTTATCAATCGAATTATTATAGCCTTCAACAATTTCGAACCGACAACCCATGGACTAAGATGTATACCAGTATTTCGTTTTTTTTTTCTGTGGAGGGTCTGTGGGAAGGTCATAGTTGTTAATACATAATAAAGGTTCAAATTTGGTTTAGCTTTAAAAGTGCGCAGATCTCTTGTATTTTATGGCTTTATTATCAAAGGGGCATACGACCTACCTACCACGCTCCAAAGGCAATGTACAGCTCAAGTCATATAAACACAAAAAAAAGGTTATGTGTTATTAAATTCAGACGGTTAGAAGTAAAAACAAAGAGACAATGGAGGAAATTATCCTGTACAGTTTGCCGACTTTACAACTCCTTATTTTATTATAGTTAGCTCGTAAGTTACCTCTAAGATTAGTTTTAAATTTAGTCTTTAGTTCACTGACGATGCCGTAACTGGCGAAATGGCCATCTGAAAATAAATAATTAAGTAAAACAAAAAAGCCAAGTGTTTTCTATCTCCAAATTATTTCGATGTTTATTTGTTTTACCAAGAGTTGTGTATAACTATAAGTTTTTCCCAAGAACTTATAAATTTCAATCTCATTAAGTATTGAATAATAATAATAAGTAATCTCTTCCCATTGCCAGGCGGAGCACACCATACCCCGGGAGGTGTAGGGTTCGACATACCCATTCAGACTGAGAGGGGGGGCTTCCGGCCCAACCAGTTCGGAGGCTCCGGCTTTTCCAAACCCCAGCAGCCGCAGAGACCCGCCCCCAGTGAAAAGGTGAGACCCGAGACTTGAGTGAGAAGTGGAACTAATGCTCTTATGTATAACTAGCGGGCTGTCGTCCGCTTTGCGGGCCGAGGCATGGCCGTAAAGCAAAAAATCCTTTGTCGCCAATGGCAGGTGTTGTAGTGGGAATTTCGAAAAATCCCGTCTTATTGCACATCTAGACTATAAGACAAAGCTACCTACCAAATTTCAGCTTCCTAGGACTTACCTGTTCGGAGAAACAGTGATGAATCAGTCACTCAGTCAGTGAGTGTAACTCTCTTTTATAAGTATAGACTATCCAGTACTGACAAACATACGTGAAGTATATAGAAAAAAAAGAATACACATCAGAAGCAAATTAGATGTTCATTTAGTACTATACATACTGCAGCCAATGTACTATATAGAAGTCAAATGGTTAAACGAACAAGAGGTGGAATTATTAGACTTTTATCTTGGTGGTGTAAAGTTCGGTGAAATAGTTTATCTGTAAAATAAAAATGACCATCTTAAAAGGCCTCTTAGGTTACAAAGTTTCGATTTTGTGTATTGTATTGATTGGGAATAGTTGTTTCGTTATCCTGTGTTCTCTCTTGGTTATTGTTTGAATACCAGAAATGAGTGAGGTATCTCTAATATCAATTTATAGTCTACATAGATTTTTAAAGCCTTTAAGGTCATATCGAGAAGTGGGTCTAACCATCCATTCGCTAAAAAAATTAACAGGGCGCTTCCCACATTAACCTCACCCAGCCTGGTCTGGACCAAGAATAGCCAGCATCACGTAGCCTTGAATTTGAATGGTCACTAATTCAAGTTCTAACCTTGCTGTGCGTTGCTTATCACGAGCGACAGAACGACGACTAGTTTATTCCCTAGACAGTGTCAATAATTTGTTATTTTTTACCTGTCTAAACTCAATACAATACTCTGTCTATCCTGCAAGAATGAGACTAAAACTAAATGAGTCCCTTTACCAAAAGAGTCTTTACCATTTACTAGACCAAAAGTGTTCTTTTACTCTCACAGTCTGAACAAAGTCTCCTTACTTTTTAAAAATTACCTGAGAGGTGTTGAAGGTATTGTTTTATTTTTTTGGTGTAAGATACAATTTATAATTAGAAACAAAAAGCTTTGTTTAATACACAAAAAAGAGATTATTATAGTTGAACCTGGATACTAGAGAATAATTTCCAAGTCCAATTTACCTCTCCTCTATGAAACAACCTCTTCATACGAGACCCTTGAATATAAAAGATTCTCTTATACCAAGGTTCGTTATAAGTTATCATGCTTATGTTCAACACTTTCGTGATATCACAACTACTCAAACTCTTTACTTAACTCTTTGACTGCCATGGCACAACTCCAGTTGTGCCAGTACACTTTCTCACCCGGCCATGGCACAACTCGAGTTGTGCTGAAAATGCAATATTTAGGTCGATGTCGCAACTAGAGTTGTGTCACTACAGATTTCTTTTAAGTATATCCAGAAAGCTTGTGTCTTGAGGATTCCAGAACTGTTTTTAAATCTATTTTGTCAAATACCATAAGTTGTGCCATGGCCTGTGAGGAAGCAAATTTACAAAAGACACCCCCAGGGCCACGGCACAACTCGAGTTGTGTCAGACTAGATTACATTTGGTCTGTGTTGAAGTGTAAACATATTTGGCTTGGCCGGGTAGGAAACATGTCAAGATTAGCTCTGGCAGTCAAAGAGTTAATCTACGCTGAAACCGGGACTTGAACCACCGACCTCCAGGTTACAAGTCGGCCGCCTTATCGATCAAGCTACTGGGGCTACCTACCCACATTATATTTCTCACCATAATCATCCACGCGTCTCCCCAGGTGCACCGCGTGTTCACTCAGCAGACGGAGGCCCCCCATGCCCATCCCGCGCGTGCGCAGCAGGCCCCCCACGCACACCCCCCTCACCACGCTGACGTGCCGGACAGTGCTCACCCCACCCCCGCCTCCGCCCCCGCGGCGGCCCCCTCCCCCCCGCCCAAGAAGATGTCCCGCCCCAAGACCCCCCTGGAGGTGATTCAGGAGGTGCAGGCGGAGGTGGACAAGCTCAAGGCGGAGATAGACAAGTACACTGGTGAGTCATAGGAAATTATTGGACAAGCTCAAGGCGAAGATAGACAAGTACACTGGTGAGTCATAGGAAATTATTGGACAAGCTCAAGGCGAAGATAGACAAGTACACTGGTGAGTCATAGGAAATTATTGGACAAGCTCAAGGCGGAGATAGACAAGTACACTGGTGAGTCATAGGAAATTATTGGACAAGCTCAAGGCGGAGATAGACAAGTACACTGGTGAGTCATAGGAAATTATTGGACAAGCTCAAGGCGAAGATAGACAAGTACACTGGTGAGTCATAGGAAATTATTGGACAAGCTCAAGGCGGAGATAGACAAGTACACTGGTGAGTCATAGGAAATTATTGGACAAGCTCAAGGCGGAGATAGACAAGTACACTGGTGAGTCATAGTTAATTATATATCTGTCTGTCGCGGTAGCTCAGTTGTTGTTGTTGTAGTAGCCAGCTTGGCTACAGCTGGAGGGTTGAGTGATGGTCTCCAGCCAACTTTATTTCAAAGTTGGCACGTCCTGAACCACATATTTCTATGTGCGATCAACCATCATGAGGACATAGACTTTTCTTTATAAGCCATTAAACCCTTGGGAAACTGCTAGCTAGCCTGGCTTGTAAGGGTTGGCTAGTCTGTTCTCTGTTTATAGTCCTCTAGCGAGACACTGGTCTTCTCCCTGTTTAACGTCCCCCAGCTCAGTCGTCAAGGCGTCTGGACTGGTAACCCAGTGGTCGCGGATTCAAAATCTAGCCGGGACATGACGAGTTATCCTCCAATTTAGCATCTGTCTAAATCTCTAAATAATAATACGTCTTGGGTTCAGTGCTAGAATAATGGGACTCATTAGTCCTAATCAGGCAGTGTAAATATGGCGATATTATTATTATATCTTAATATTCATGCACTCACTTTTTGTAGCATATTTTTTGTCGTGAGATTTTTATCCAAACCATATTAAAAGTTAATCTATATCTATAAAAGAAAGCTGTCTGTATGTGTGTATGTATGTGTGTATGTATGTATGTATGTATGTTCTTTATACAAATCCACACCGTTTGACCGAGAAACCTGAAATTTTGCACATAGGTCCGCTTGGATCAGGAAATTCTTCTAGGCTAGATTATATCTCCCTGAGGTTAAGCTACAATGAGTAAGGAATAAAAATGGATGGGTGACGCAAAAAAAATGCACGTTTTTTGACATAAATGACATTTTTTCTCGAAATTTGTCGCGACGACCTATCAACTCAAAGCGAGAAAGTTTTAGGCAAGGGCTTGAGCTTTCAATTGACATATCGATCGCGAATTTCTGATGAGCCGTTCTTGAGCTACGCCGGGTAAGGTAAAAAAATGGATGGGTAACATGTAAAATATTCACGTTTTTTGACCTAAATGACATTTTTTCTCGAAATTTGAAGTGACGACCTATCAACTCAGAGCGAGAAAGTTTTAGGCAAGGGTTTAGGCTTTCATTTGACATATTGATCGCGAAATTCTGATGAGCCATTCTTGAGCTACGCCGGGGAAGGCCAGAAAATAGATGGGCGACAAAAAATATTCAGGTTTTTTTTCAAACCTAAATGACATTTGTGTGTGTGTGTGTGTGGTGTGTTGTGTGTGTGGTGTGTGGTGTGGTGTATGTGTGTGTTGTGTTGGTGTGTGTATGTGTGTGTGTGTGTGTGTGTGGTGTGTGTGTGTGTAGTGTGTGTGGTGTGTGGTGTGTGTGTGTGTGGTGTGTGTGTGGTGTGTGTGTGTGGTGTGTGTGTGGTGTGTGTGGGTGTGTGTGTGTGGTGTGTGTGTGTGGTGTGTGTGTGTGTGTGTGTGTGTGTGTGGTGTGTGTGTGTTGGTGTGTGTGTGGTGGTGTGTGTGTGTGTGTGTGTGTGTGTGTGTGTGTGTGTGTGTGGTGTGTGTGTGGTGTGGTATGTGTGTGTGTGTGGTGTGTGGGTGTGTGCGTGTGTGTGCGTGTGTGTGCGTGTGTGTGGGTGTGTGTGTGTGTGTGGGTGGGGTGTGTGTGTGCGTTGTGTGTGTTTGATGGGCTGGCGAAGCGGCGGGTGTAACCCGCTAGTTGTTTATAAAAAAATAATTCAAATGAATAAACTTGGTCTGAAGTTTATTTCTATCAATTTGAAGCTTATTTCTTTGTTACTCTTAGCAAGCAATATAGGCATTTGAGGAAAATTCAAGATTCTGTAAACTCCTTGAAAAAGCCAGCATCGATGGCACCACGTTGAATATACCACATCTCGTTCTGACACTGAAGTTAAGCAACGTTCAGCGAGATCAGGACTCGAATGGGTTACTATTTAAATTTGAACACTCGTGATGCTGGTTATTCCCGGCCTTACTCAAGCTGGGTGAGGTTAATTTCTGTAGCTAGTGGACAGGTTTCAAAGTCTACTTCTTATTATAGACGTATGTCCATCCCGACCTGTTTTCCAACAACTCATTTTCTAAAGCAATTATTTCGTTAAATTTATGCCGAGAAAAGGAGTGTACAATCTTTTTGTTTTCTTACAGGTACTTCACGCAAAGAGAAAGAGTACATCTATCTGGACGAAATGCTGACCCGGGAACTCCTCAAACTGGACAATGTTGAAACCGGTGGCGTGGAAGAGATACGCAACCTGCGTAAACAAACCATCAAGAACATTCAGGCCACGATTGCCGCGCTGGAAGCCAAGGTGCCGAGTACCCCTGCTGGGGGTGCCGTCAGCGAAGAGGTTCCTTCGCCCGCGGGAGGGGAAAACCAAAGCGTCGCGGGAGGGGAAAGTGGCGTGGGGGAAGGTCAAGGGGCCGGGGATGCGAATGCTGCGTCCATGGAGGTTGATGCCACCAAGCCCGAGGGTGGGGAGAGTCAAGGAGAGAGCGGGGAGGCTAAAACGGAGAGGGGGAGGGGAAGGGGAGGAAGGAGAAGGTAGCAGTCTGCCGTGGCGCCGGCACAACCAGGGCCGGGGGAGAAGAAATAACTTTCATGCTCTTGTCTGATTATCTTTCCATCTACTTATCTTTCCTCTGAGTCGTTTATTTTTGTAAGCATTTTGTACCGATCGCCTTTTTTGTAAATGGTTTATACTTTTTTTTTGTCGAGAAGGGCTTCTGCAAAGCTTTAATTCTGTTAAGATTGGTTCAAGGAGTTTGTTGAGGGTTCGAATGAGAAATGTAGAAATTTTGCCTTGCATTCTACTCGCTAGTTCAAAGTTTATCCTAAATATCTAATAGTCAAGTTTAATCGTATTCTAAATACGACATTTTGTACGCAAGTAGCAGTGTAATCACTATAACCTACACATTATGTATCTTAGAAACACTTAATCCTTTTGTAAATCCTCTTCTTTTTTCACTTATTAGTTTAAAGTTACTTTTAGAGTTATAATTTATTTATTTTTACACGTCATTTTGTACTTTTGGGTTTAAATTATGAATAAAATTGAACAAATTTATGTTAAAGAATATTGAGATACCTAGATATCTTGTACAAGACTTGTGCGAACTTTTGTGGCAAAGTTTTTGAAACTGTTTTGATTTAGAATTTTCCATAGAAAATCATTTCAGTAAAAGCATACATAAAAGTAAATAATTTTTACTTTTTGTACTGATTTGATCGTTTCCCTTGTAGTTTCAAAGTCCTAATTCTTTTTCTTCGAGATAATAAATATCATTAGTTCTCGCAGGCGCGAACTACCTACAAAAAAAGAATACACATTAGAAGTAAATTAGATGTTCATTTAGTACTATACATACTGCAGCCAATGTACTGTACAGAAGTCAAATGGTTAAACAAACAAGGGGTGGAATTACTGAACGTTTTATAACACTTCAAGTCACTTCATTTTAATGTTTGGGTTGATATGTTTACCTTATGCTGAATTTTCACACTAGAAATTTTGTACATACCTTTGATGAGAAAATAACTGAAATGATATGTAGTTTTTTTTTTTTTAACTCACAGTAAATCCCAATTATTGACCTAGATTTGAACCTATGACCCATGGGATAGTGGTGAAATATTTCCAACAATGCCAGAAGACTCGAGCAACGTCTATGAATTTCATCCCTCGTGTTTCCTATATGTTACCCTTATACATTAATGTGTACTATTTGTGTTTCGTATAATATTGTCAGTGTACATAGAAAACCGAGTGCTACCTTTGAAGAAGATTTTTGGAATCAATCAAGAAAAAGCGGACTTTTAAGCCATGTTTTTCAAGTATTGTTTAAGTTACCCATTAGAAAAATATGATCCAATCAAATTGAAACCGATGCTTGCTATAAAAACCAACATTGTTGGTAAACATGACTGGTAAAGGCTCCAAAGGCTGAAACTATTGCTGTCTCAAACTTCTTTTTCAACTGGTTTAAAGTTTGTGTCCTCTCACTGGTTTGCCTCGAAAAATATTTTTAAGCAAGTGTAATTTATGTTTACTTTTAAGTCATATGAATATTGATTCAAAATAAAACCCAGTATAGTTTTTTTAGTTATCTAAAATATAATTTGACTGGTTCTTTTTTTTTCTCCCGACTTTCGTAAAATTGTTACACTGATTTATTGACATCGCGTCTTGAATTGAATCTTAAAACCGTAAATTATGTTCTCATCAACAACACTGGAAAGTGTTGACACAAGTATTTTAGTAATCATTTTTATGCTTATGTCCGAATCCTCTTGTCTCGTAGAGCACTCCTGGGTGCCACCAGCTGGGATGCTATCTCCGCCACCTCCAAACTATCTCCTCGCTCAAACAGGAACCCCACGCACTCCCTTGCTTGATCTTCACTCCACTTCACCTCACTCCACTCCTTGAGAATCTCTTCTAGATAGGATTTAGTTAGGTACGGATTAGATTTTGTCAGGTAAGATCTACTACTAGAGCTAAACAGGTGACTAAAGCTAGACACAAATTTCCTCGATTGAGATTTTGCCAGTTCGTTAGATTTTTCTACTTTGTCTGCTTTCGATATTAATTTTTCTGTCGTTTTACCACCGAGTTCTTGTAAATTTAGACTCGAATTTTGAGAGCCGCGTATCAAACTTTCTCTGGAGGTGTTACTTTGACATGATCCGTTGTGGGATGCGATCTCTGCCTCGCTGGTCAGACCACATGTGTAGAAATACTCCAGGGCTCTCACCACCTCCTCGTAGGTGACATCCCGCACAGGTCTATGGTTCAGGTAGAGAATGAGGAAGTGCGGAAAGTCCACCTCCTTCAGTCCCATCAGCTGGACCTCAGCGGTCATCACCTTCAGGTCGAACTCAGAAGGGAAGAAACCAAGGGCCGAGAGAATGAAGGGGAGATCACAGGGGTCGATGGTGGTGCGGACGCCAAGTTCCTCCGAGTTCAAGAGACAGGCCTGTGGAAAGGAATAGCGAATTGATTCTGAAAGTTTGCTTGGACTACAGTCATACCTGGTTAGAAGAGAACTGAATATAAGTGAACAGTTTCCAGGTCCAATTTATCCCTCTAAAAGGAAAAATAACCTCTTTATAAGAGAAACCTGGATATAAGAAAAATATTCCAGTCCCTTGAGTTCTGTTGTATCCAGGTTTGACTGTATATGTATAATATGGAATCAGGAATGGATATAGGAAGTAACTTTAACAGGTAACTATGCAATAGGTACACATTGTGAACAAGGGAAGAATGTACTATATCAATCTTTTCCTCTTCACTCCTCAGATTAAAACTGATAGTCCAGTAAGTTTCACTCACCGCTTTCGAAGGAAACTTGTGACACGCCCCCTGAATCGTGAAGTACACAAACGTGTCCTTGATATTTGTGTAGACGTTTCCATAGCAACCACCAGGAATCATCTCGTAGTAAGGTATGAGCTCATGCATGAATTCAAAATGGCGGCTAGGTGAGTGAATATCATGCGTTGCGATTTTCCAAAGCAAAAGTAAATCTTTCTCGCATTCTTTTCCATTTCCAATGGTAACCAAGTAGCCAGTGTTTTTAATTAAATAAAAACTAGCCGTCGACTTCGGCAGAGTGAAGTAGATGTGACCGTAAGTCAGTGGTGTTAGCGGTAGAATTTGGACGCCGATTTCCGTTTGCGTGGTAAAAATTCCTGCGTTCAAATTAGGAATTAACCGGAAATCTGTAACCGGTGAGCGTAGCACCGGACTCTGCACTGTCTTCACGCAAGTCATGCTGGATTTCTCGTAGAAGCGGTACTTGTACGCGCTGTTACCGATGAGGTAGAGATCGTCTTCCTCCACCGGTTTGAGGGACGCGTTGAGAACGTCAGCGGTGAAGTGGTCCCGAGGGAAGATGCGAATGAAGAGGGGCTGCGCGAACTGTTCTATTCTGGAGATGCGCGCGCAGGAATCATAGGAGAGGTTTCCATCAGAGTCTAGCGTCTTGGTGACGCGTTGGATGTAACACATGCGATCCGTGCCTGGGGATGAGAGGAATGCACAAGCCAAGTATTTCCAACTTAATCTTGGAGGCATTTCACCCTTATACACCCATGATTCCTCCTATAACCAACAACTAATAGATAACGTGAGTGACAATTACCTTGGAATTTGCTGTCTCTTGTTGTTGTTGTAGCCAGCTTGGCTACAGCTGGAGGGGTGAGTGATGGTCTCCAGCCAACTTTATTTCTAAGTTGACTTGTCCTGAACCACATAGTTCTATGTGCGATCAACCACCATGAGGACTTGGACTTTTCTTTATAAGCCATCAAACCTTTAGGAAACTGCAAGCTAGCCTGGCTTGTAAGGGTTGGCTAGTGTGTTCTCTGTTTATGGTCCTCTAGCGAGACACTGGTCTTCTCCCTGTTTAACGTCCCCCAGCTGTCTCTGTAATACTGAGCTGTGTTTACATGGCTTGAAACCAACATAAATTAAGTAGATTAAGAGAATAGTTTTTGTTTGATCGTCCTTTTCAATTAATTTTACCCACTTCCTAAGCTCAGTAAGTTCTACTCCCACTTCCTTAGCCCAAAATCTTACCAATAGAAATCACCGTTGTTCCGTCTGCGCACGCATCATCCATGAGCAGGTCAGTGACCTTGTCATGCGCCTTGTAGTGCGCCACAAGGCGCAGTTCTGTCAGCTCTAGCATGTCGTACAGGGCGATGGTTCCGTCCTGATGCGCCGCGGCTAGCATCACGTTGTGCTTGTTAGACAAGATGGAGATCACCGGGCTGTATAAACAGAAATCGGTATAATCGGTACAAACAGAGAAGTTGTACTAGATGTACATGAATATCAGAACATACGAGGGCGGATCAAGAAGTACCCGTGTTTGAAAAAAGAGTGCGAGATACTTACATTTTTGGGTTCTATTTTTCGACGTAGTCTCCTTTCAAGGCTACACACTTCTTCCAGCGATCCTGCCACTTTTTTAGCCCTTCCAAAAAGTAGCTCCCTTCGAACTCCTCAAAATAGCCCTTTGTCTGGCTTATGACGTCATCATTTGAGCTGAACCTCTTTCCACCGAGCCAAACTTTCAAGTTAGGAAACAAAAAATAATCGCAGGGGGCTAGGTCAGGTGAGTAAGGTGGGTGTGGCAATAATTCGTATCCAAGTTGATGGATTTTACCAGCAACAATTCCAGATGAGTGAGCTGGTGCATTGTCATGGTGAAACAAGATTTCTTTCTCGCCAAATGGGGGCGTGTCTCCTTCAATTTTGCATCAAATCGTGTCAATAACTCACTATAATATGCAGCAGTTATTGTTTCTCCTTTTTCCAAGAAGTCAATAAGAATAATTCCCTTTGCATCCCAAAAAACGGTAGCCATGACTTTTCCGGCCGATTGGACCGATTTCGCCTTCTTTGGGGCAGATTCTCCAACCAAAGTCCATTCTTTTGACTGCTGTTTGGTTTCTGGGGTATAGTGATGTATCCAGGTTTCATCAACGGTCACAACTCGACGCAAAAAATCATCTGGATTTCGATTGAAGAGTTCTAAATTAGCCTTTGAACAATTCAGCCGAATTCGTTTGTTGTCAATTGTGAGCAATCGCGGCACCCATCGCGCCGATAGTTTTCTCATGTCCAGCTTATCATGAAGGATTTTAAAAACAGTTCCATATGAAATGCCCACACTCTCAGCTACTTCACGCACTTTTGTTCGGCGATCTTTGAGAATCATATCATGCACTTTTTCCACGACTTCCGCGGTACACACGTCTTCTGGGCGTCCTGGGCGGTCCTCGTCAAAAATGCTTGTGCGCCCTCGTTTAAATTCATTAAACCAAAAGCGAACAGTGGTCATAGAAGGTGAAGAGCTCCCGTACACAGCATCTAACTTTAATTTTATCTCATCACATTTTTTCCCGTCCAAAAAAAGGAATCGAATAACTGCTCGGTACTGTTCTTTTTCCATATCACTCAACTATACGCAACACAACAACTTCAAGTGACCGATAAATGAAAACTAAGAGAGTAATCAGTTTCAAACTTTGGATGTGGTCATTTGAGATGTCGTTCCATCAACAAGTATCAACAAGTTTCACCAATGATGTAACATGTCCCTAAACACGGGTACTTATTGATCTACCTACGTACCTGGACAACTGTTTCGAGCTTATTTGCTCTCATCAGCAGGTAATAGTTCTGAATATTCATGCCATCAACAAACCTCTCTATTTTAATCGGTATAAACAGAAAAGAGAGAAGTTGTACTAGATGTACATGAATATCAGAACATACCTGGACAAGTGGACAACTGTTTCGAGCTTATTTGCTCTCATCAGCAGGTAATAGTTCTGAATATTCATGCCATCAACTAACCTCTCTATTTTAATCGGTATAAACAGAAAAGAGAGAAGTTGTACTAGATGTACAATTGTACATGAATATCAGAACATATACCTGTGCGCGGAGCAATCGTATTGTAAAGTGGAGCTCGTCTTGACGTTCTTTTCATTTTGACTCTCGGGGCGTTGTTTGGAGGTGGGTGAGTATTTTGAGAGAGTTTCAGATCTCATTGAAGGAATGGAAGTCCAGAATGTGTTAGGTGAGGCGGGCAGACGGTAGAGAGTGGTGAGAGTGTCCCCGTCTAGGATACAGATGAGGCCTGTGGGAGGTCACGTAGAGTTAGTTTTTACTTTTATGTCTAAAAACTAGCTATTCCTATTGAAGTTAGTATTAAAAAAATCTTGAAAAAAGGTACTACATCACGTTGGAGGACTGGCAAACGACGTGGGAGGCTTCTTCAACTGGACTGCTCACTCGCGAGTTCTTCCCGAACATCGTGAGACGACTCCAGCGGAAGCTTCCACTATCACGCCGGATCACCAGGACCCTGATCGGACATTTCGAAGGCTGCGGAGACTACCGGACGAGGATACTCAGCCTCCCTGACGAGGATGGATCGTGTCTCGATTGTGGGCGATCAGACACGATACCCCACCGCGTAATGATATGTCCATCATATGCGGGTGTCAGAACGAGGTTGAGAAGTGTCCTGATGCTGGAGGACGATGCAGAGATCGTCCTCAGCCACATTCCCAATTGCTACCAAGCTTGGAGGCGACTTGAGGAGTTCAGCCTACCTGGCGAAGAACTCAGGTCAACCTGAAAGCGGCAGTTGTACTCTGCACACGCTTGTGGTCGTATACCCCCTCTTGTTAAGCTGGGCCTGTCCACAGGGCCCATGCTGGGAGGGCGTCAATGCGGCCACTGGAGGGATAGCTCCCACACACACCACTTCCCAGAGGCGGCCAGAGCACACTCATCCGTTAAGTGGGGTCTGAATTAAGTAGGTCTCCGCTGGATGAGTGTAAAGCCCGTGCCGTCCCGAAGTAAGGAGATTTGTCGACCGTCGCTCCGTCACTCTGGCGGAGTGTCTTCTGAAGACCCAAAAACATTCTAGACAAACATACCGTTGTCTGCCGTGTGGACGGTCGAGGCTTAAGTGCCAGGTACATCCCGCAAGGGAAGCTCCACACGTGAAAGGGTCTTGTTCCCCGAGGTACTACATCATCATAATTTAAACTAGCCTTTGTTGATTATGACATACTAGGATCATTACTCCTTGCATTGAAAAATTAAAATGATTATTTATGTATTACTTTTTCTTAATACCTGTAAGGTATAGAAAACATGGTTTTTTTGTAAATATTTTAGTAATTTATCTCATTTCAAAAAACAAGTCAAAAGCTGTTCTAATACTTTTTCTTACCATTTTCCAGGCCACACAGGAGTAGCGTAAAGTCAAATAGGATCGCACAATGCAGACACGTTATTTCCTCTTGTTTCTCCGCGGGAGCTTTGTCTCCATGAAGGATCTCACACAGGAATTTTCTTTGATGCTTGCAAACATTTAACTGGAATTGAACAAATTATAACTTTAAAAAAATCGATATGTACATTAATTTGTATATGGGTGATCCCAATTGGTGCTAACTAACAAGTTTTAAAAACTCCCTATTGGGATTTTTACCACATAGTAATACGACCACATAGCCATATCAAGCTTACTGTTGGAATATTGGGACTTATTAGTCTTTGTCGGGCAGTATAAATAAGAGGATACGGTTAAAACTAGACTTAAAGGAACTCATGGGACCGGAATTTTTTCTCTCTTATATCCAAGTTTCTCTTATAAAGAGGTTATTTTCCTTTATAGAGATGTAAATTGGACCTGGAAATTGTTCTCTCTTATATCCAGGTTTGTATTATTAGTATTATTATCCTTTGTCCACTCACTTCCTCACTCTCCCCCACATCGAGAGCTGTCCTGATCCTCCTCCTGTGGAGTCTGCGCTGGAGCCTCCAGTGAATCACCTCCAGCATGTTGCCCCCACACAGGACATACATCAGATCCTTGCGGGGGTGGAAGGCCACATGGGAGATGCCCGAGAGCTTGGACTCCAGGATAGTCCAGTAGAGACCGTTCATGAAATCCAGCTGGAGTATTTCCTCTTTATCACCTGAAGAAGAGGTTATATTTTACTTCCGAGAAATTTCTAATATTAGAAATCGGAAGTATTTTTCAATTTCATTTTTAAAATTATCATATTAAATTTGTGTTAATTCACAATCGACAATTATTTCTCCAGCTCGCTTTACTTTTTTTATATAGGTATGAACAGTTGTTCAGATCAGGCTTTATTTACATAACTTTTATAGATATATATACAAGAAACAAATTATATTTACAAGTTAAATAAGGTCTGATAAAGGATGGTGGGTGATAATGCCTTCGGCATTCTCTTCCGAACTTTACTATTATTATTATTATTACGTATTATATGACCGACCTGGTTGCAGGGTTTTTAGTGAAACCCTTTTACTATTAACACTGCAATCTAATTAGATCTAATGTGACCAGTTGATTCTATTTGGTTTTAACGTCCTGATTAAATTGGAATAGATAGTCAGGACGGGTGTTTAACCCTCCGTTCTCTGGGAATCGTACCAGCTACCTACAATAACCTCACCCAGCCTGGGTAGGAAGGTAACCACCAGGCGAGGTTAATGCTCAAAGCATTTTCCACCACCTAACCCTCAAGAGTCTTATTATTATGTGGTTACAAGTTAATGTCGAAAAATTCATGCACTGGGTGGGATTCGAACCAACGGATCCCTACGCTACCTGGATTACCAGACTAGCGCGTTAATTCTCTGGGAATCGTACCAGCTACCCACAATAACCTCACCCAGCCTGAGTAGGAAGGTAACCACCAGGCGAGGTTAATGCTCAAAGCATTTTCTACCACCTAACCCTCAAGAGTCTTATTATTATGTGGTCACAAGTTAATGTCGAAAAATTCATGCACTGGGTGGGATTCGAACCAACGGATCCCTACGCTACCTGGATTACCAGACTAGCGCGTTAATCACTTCGCCGCTGCAAACACAAACTGTCGTATCTGCAAATTTTGCCATTTTCAGTTAAGAAGCGCACATTCTTCCTTTTTCACGTCACGAACTGTCGTATCTGTATCTCAACTCCTTCCCGAAGTATTCAAGTTTTAAGGTTAGTCGTATGTGAGTTTCAAAGATTCTCAGCAAGCACGAACCACTATGTGCGCTTCTTAACTGAAAATGGCAAAATTTGCAGATACGACAGTTTGTGTTTGCAGCGGCGACTTGACTACAAATGCACTGTATAGATAAGTACTCACCCAGCACGATGAAATCATTGACTGGAATCCCTGTTGAACCTGTGGAACCATAATGGGGCTCCCGATACATTTCAAGATCGTGTTTTTGCACTGCAGGAAGATCGTACTCCTCAGCTTCAGTACTTGAGTTCGTATCCCCAGATGAGCCATATTCCCAAGGGTTCGAATTCACGGAGTTCTCTGCGCCAGGTAGTAGATTAAAACTTTCTGCGAGTTCCATCACTCTATGAGTGATGTCAGACTGGATATCACTTTTGACACCTGATGAAAATGGGAAAAATATACAGCCTATACCTAATATAGCTAGTAACAAAAATAAGATTTTCGTCATTAGTTAATTTTATTATCTTTGGCACTCGTGTTAGAATTTCGAACGTTGTTTAGATTTTCAAACATATTCAAATCAATTTTTGGAAAAAAAATTTTTGTAGATTTTTCAAACGAAAAATCTATTAGTTGCGAAATATCAAACACATATAGAAAACACAAGGAAAGTCGTCTGATGTTTACACTTACCCTCTCTAACTTCTTTCATTCTTTATTCTGACCAAATAGATCCTCGAGTTCCTAGTTATTAACAACGACTTGACTGGCTTTTAACAGCCCAGATAATCACCTTCAGATTTTCTTCCTGACCATTCATAATAATAATAACACTCTTTAGAGGAAGGTAACCAACAGGCGAGGTTGATGCTCAAAGCATTTTCTACCACCTAACCCTCAGAGTCTTATTATTATGTGTCAATTGTGTCACAAACTCAAATTAATTAGGAAAAATTCATGCATTGGGTGGGATTCGAACAAACGGACCCCTACGCTACTTGGATTACCAGACTAGGGCAATTAACCACTTGACTACCAGTGCACTATTGTTGAGTGGAAGAGCTCACATGTGAGAACCCTGCCACTTTAAAGAAAGCCATAAAGAAACTATTATTCAAAGCTTACGCCTAAACACCCCCTAAAAGTACAAAAGATATTGTACTTCAAGGAGATTGTAATGAAAAAACTGTAGAATGAAATCAAATCAACTTATTATTATCATCATCATTATTATTATTATTACCATGGTGGCTATCAGCAGGCTTTTCCGACGTTTCAGAGCCTTCGCCTCTTGTCGTGAGCATGCGCAGTGTCTTGACAACGGTCACTCCGAACCTCTGGACCCAGTAGAGCAGCTGTAGGCGACTCGTCAGGAAAGTTATCTCCCCGTGGGAAGAGCCAGCGATGACCAGACAATCTGTGCAGAGCAGAGCGGTCACAGAAACTTCACGCTTTCCCTGGAATATTATATAAGTAGTTATTTAGCTATAACCGATTCAGTCTATACTTGATCGATAAGGCGGCTGATTTGGAGGTCGGTGGTTAAGTTCTAAGTTCAACAAAGATTTCGTTGGCAAGTTTGAGTACGTAATAATTATGATATTTTGTGTCACATCGTGATGAACATAAACTTTTTTTTGTAATTATTTAGCTAAGACTCACTTTATGTACATATCTGAGTCTAACTGTTTGTAGATTGGGCCATTTTAATAGTTCATTTCTCAGGTAGAGTGATTAACTTTTATTGGTTATTGGTGACAGACAAAACAACACCTAATAACTAGGTAGATAGTGAGATAGGAACACATATGAGGGAGATACTAAAGTTCGGTTGATTGTCTTTATGGAACTTTAACCCAGATACCTAACGCGGTAAATTTTTTGTCTCGTTCATCCATTGAAATTTACAGCTATCCAAACTTTCTTATCAGAGTCACACGCAAGAATAAATCAAAATAAAAGTGGTGTCCTTATCACTAGGACTCTAAACAAAGATTTTGAGGTGTCGCCAACTATCCCCAACAAGTTGAATTAATTAGAAAAATCCACAGCGTCCTTCTGGAAGGACGTCAGCCCCATCTGGGTTAACTCTTTTGCTAAAGATTAAAATAAACCACCTTCATAGGTAGCGTCATCTCAAACAATGGTGGGCCTGACAGTAGAAATCCTAGAGCTGTCTATAAACAAGAAGCCTAATAATATTCAATTGAGCTCTTAGCTCTTCATTAGGTGAAAAATATTGACTCTGAAGAAAGCTAAATATAAAAAATAAATGCCAACGTTACGTGGTGTTCCCAAGCGGTCACCCATCCAAGTACTATCCACGCTCGACGTTGCTTAACTTCAGTGATCGGACGAGAACTAGTGTATTCAACGTGATATGAACGTTGGCGATAAGGAGATATCATTTATGAAAATATAATCTAAATAACTACCTAAACTACACTGAGGCAAAAATTTAGCGGAACGGGTAGGTATTTTCTCATATAACGTGTGTATTTCTTGTTGGACAAAAGCATTTTTCATATTTTTTCTAATTGAGGAAATCACACAAAAATTGGTACAGAGATAGCAAAAACATGAAGGCCAATTTTCATAATTGAATGAAGTGCTTGTCATTGTCGACCTTTCCCATACAGGGTGTACAAAAAAACAGTTTCTCAATGATTTTTTCAAAATTCATTATTTTGGATTAAGAGTAATATTGTCTTGCTTTATGTATTGATCCTCATTCTTTCTTGGCTCAAAAATGTTGAGCCTTGATGGACACGTCACTATTCCTCTGAATCCAAAATAATGAATTTTAAAAAAAATCATTGAAAAACAGTTTTTTTCTACACCCTGTATGGGAAAGACCGACAGTGACAAGTACTTTATTCAATTATGAAAATTGGCCTTCATGTTTTTGCTATCTCTGTACCAATTTTTGTGTGATTTCCTCAATTAGAAAAAATATGAAAAATGCTTTTGTCCAACAAGAAATACACACGTTATATGAGAAAATACCTACCCGTTCCGCTAAATTTTTGCCTCAGTGTATATTGTTTTGATTCGATTGAACCTACCTAATACCTATTAGACTCTAGTAAAGCCTAGTATAATAGTTACCTAGGCATGCGCGGATATAGGGGGGGGCACGTGCCCCCCCACATTTTTTCGGTAAGCGGTGTTTCTCAAATTTCGTTATACCTAATCCCGTAAAAAAAAAAGATCTCAATGAGTTAGGAGGGCACGGGCCCCAAAATAATTCCCAATTCTAAGACTAATCCCGTTAAAAAAAGATCTCAATAAGTTAGGGGGCACGGGACCCAGAATAATTCCCAATTCTAAGACAAATCCCGTAAAAAAAATCTCAATAAGTTAGGGGGGCACGGGACCCAAAATAATTCCCAATTCTAAGACTAATCCCGTAAAAAATAAGATCTCAATAAGTTAGGGGGGCACGGGACTCAAAATAATTCCCAATTCTAAGACTAATCCCGTTAAAAAAATCTCAAAAATTTAGGGGGCACGGGCCCCAATATAATTCCCAATTCTAAGACCAATAAGAAGTAACTAAATAATAAAGTTGTCAAATCCACACAGATTGTCCGAGAAATCTGAAAATTTATCTATAGGTCTATTTGGATCAGGGAATATATCTCTAGGGACAAAAAATGGATGGGTGACACAAAAAAAATCACATTTTTCGACCGAAATGACATTTTTTTTCTCAAAATTGGGTTCAAGTTTTCATTTGAGATATCAATCACAAAATTCTGAGGAGCCGTTCTTGAGCTACGTTGAGTAAAGACATAAAATGGATGGGTAAACAAAAAGTATTTACGTTTTTTGACCTGAATGACATTTTTTCTCGAAATATGTCGTGACGAACTATCAACTCAAAGCGAGAGTGTTTTTGCAAGGGTTGGAGTCTTCATTTGACATATTGATCGCGAAGTTCTAATGAGCCATTCTTGAGCTCCAGTAAGGACAAGAAATAGATGGGTGACACGAAAATTATTGACATTTGTGTGTGTGTGTGGGGGGGGGGGGTGGTTAGGTATATTGTGCGATTGTGCCCCCCCAGTACAAGAGGGCTATATCCGCGCATGTACCTAGGGGGTACCTGCTCTTTCTCGATTCTTACCCTATACCTACGAGTATAACGTCCTGAACCTAAAGAATATTTTGGGGTGCATAAGTTGAACCACATAGGAACCTACAATAAATTTATTGGGTTCTTCTTGGTTTGAACGTTTCTTTGAAACCAGAGGTCCAGGCGCGGCCGGTGGGAATTTGGTTTGGGGGTGCTGTCAAAATTTTACGAAAAGAAAAACTATGTAACATTTAATACATGTCTGCAAGGCCTAGTGGTGAAGTGGTTATGTCAGGGAGAGGGAATTCTAACTAGGGGGTCAATAGTTCAAGTCTCACGTTTGGTGATTTTCGAGAATTCTGTTAGAGTGGTTAGGTATAATAATAAATTAATTTGTTTTAATTTATAAAAATGATTAGCTGACGCAAATATGATGATACTTTTGGAATAACGTTTATTTTTCACGACCATTGTAGATTTTTTTCCAACATACCTACATGAGAAAAAAATGTTCGAAAGAAAGAAAATAAGAATTTATAAAGGACTTACTCTTTATTCTACTGATTATTTGGAGTAGAATCCATTCGCTGGATTTCGAACAAAACTTGTGAATGGCTTTTTCATTGAAATGTTTGAAATCATTTATTTATTTTTTTTTTTAAGTGGGGTTTAACGTCGCTTTCAACTGCCATGGTCATATCACGACGGGGGTTTTACCCTCCATTCGCAGGAAACTCACAAACCTGCTACTCACATTGACCTCACCCAGCCTGAGTGGGGCCGGGAAAAGCCAGCGTCACGAGAATTAGAATTTGAATGGTCACCCATCCAAGTCTTAACCTCGCTGGATGTCGCTTAACTTCGGTGTTCTGAAGGGAACCGGTGTATTCAACATGCCATCGACGCTGGCTAAATCATTTTTTGTCAAGTGAAAACAAAGAAAACTTATTCTTAATAAGATGTCAACTGAATTGATTTTGTTTTTCCATACCTACTTTGAAATGTAATTACCTAATTCCTATGTGATAAAAAAACAATACTTTCTATACATTATTAACTAAGTAAAAATATACATTTTTAACTTTAAAGAGAATGAATTGATAATATCCTTTCTAAGAAGTTTCGAACCCAACTTAACTTGATTGCACAAATTTAATCTTAAAATGAATTCATAATTAAGGATAAAAGAAATGTTATAATTAATAGACCTATATGTTTATAAAACTTTGGGTAAAATAAACTGTTAGCTAAAGTCAATGATTAATTGTTATTTGTTACACTGTACTTTAAATCATTTAATAAATTGTAACCGATAGTTAAATAATTTTCAAAACAAAAACACGTGAAATTATTAACATAAATTCGTGGAACGAAAGGGTATAGGAAAACGCGGTACGCACTACGCGGTAGGTACTAATTTGTTAGTTCCGGAAGGAACAAGTAAATTAGTTCAGTGGATGAAGGGAAAGCCGGAGGGCTTCCCCTCTTCCTCCTCTGAACGTAAATCTAAAAATAATTCGAATTTTTACCACATCAGTCACATCACTCTATTAGCTCTGCAGTCAGTTAGAAATTTTTCAGCGGACACTATTTGCCTCCTTCTCGTCTCCACCGAGAACAACCCGCTGTGCGGGTTGGTTTGGTTGCTCCATGCCTTCTCTTTCAATAAGGCATGAGCAGAGAAAAGAGAAATGCTCTACGGAGCGCGGCAGCGTTCCGCACGGAGAAGCCAAAAAGTAAGAAGCGCGTTAGATATAGCTCCGTGAAGTTGGCTCGCCCCTAAAACCAATATGAAAGCTTTATTAGTCAAAAGTTTATATTTATGTTCTCTACAATCAAGCTTGGCTAAGGTTTATCTAATTAGGTACCTAGTTTTTATTTAGCATGATTTTTTGTTATCATAAGGATAATTTTTATGAATTTTTGTTCGAAATATGCGTAAAGATTTTCATTCACTTCAAGCTAGAGAGACATCAAAAAAAAACTTTTCTTTCCTTTTCATCTGGGGGTGCCGGAGTTCCGCAGCTCCTTAGCACCGGCCGTCCCTGCAGAGGTCATTTCAAAATATTAAACGCACTCAGCCTTAGTTGGGCCAGCACGTTTTTTTTTTAAGGGGGCCGATTTGATTGACTTCAAGTCTCACCTCTCTGAAGTATGGCAGCTTAATTTTCCTCACAAAGCGTTTCCTATAGGAGGAATCTATGGCGGCTTGGGTTGGCTCTTCACTTGCAGCCCACTCAGTAACTCCACCGTCCTGAGTGCCTATGAACAATAACCTGGACCCTGGAGAGGTAGAACGTTCATTAGGTCCTACCTTTTTCATCATTATCATCATAGGGTGGCGTCATCGTGAACGCTGGTAGCCAGACAGTGGAGGAATAACTCAGCATTTCTACCACTGTCTTTACAAGGAGACTAATAATTGACAATGGCCCCAGAACCAAGCCAATACTGGTCTACTCCCTGTTTATAGTCCCCCAGTCAGACTGCCATACCTTTTTACCGGTTAAATAATACTCCCTCAAAGGGAATACTTCGAGATGACTTGCCATGATATTGAGTCGCAGCTGATCACAAAAGAGAGGCTAATTTTTATCTACTTCCTGCCAGCCTCCGTGGTGTAACGGTTGTGACTACTGCCCATGGTCCATAGATCCCAGGTTGGACAGAACTTTCTAAAAAAAAATAGCGAACCAAACACGTGAGTCTGGCATTTTCGTACCAACCCAGGCTGGTTGAGGTTAATGTGGGTTGCCGGTACGTTTCTCAGCGAATGAAGGTTAAGCCCCCACGCCTAAAAGAACTCAAAGCAGGACGTTAAATCCAAATAGAATCAACTAGTCACAATAGAGTTTCCATTGACACCCAACAACCAGTCAGATGATAATGAAAATTCTAATAGCTTGAAAAAGAGGAAGAAATCACCTCCAATCATGACGGTCCATTTTCTACTAGCTCTAAGCGGGTAAGAAATCAGCACCAATCACATCGTCTCATGGAAAAAAGTAGTTTCCATTTCGCCAGCAACAGCACCTTTAACCCGCAATCAGTACGGTTGTGAGAGAAATCTCTCACATATTCATTTTTTGCACCCTGTATGTTTAAAAAACTATCTTATCGGATTCAAGTTACTTCATTGCCTCTATGAAGAGATAAGAAGTGTTGTGCCTTTTGTTTTGATTTTTTATCTCTAGTACCGATCAAGCAATTGACAGTAGAAGTCGCATACCTCGCGAATGTGTCGCATACTGTTCAAGAGTAGGTACTTTTTTTTTTTTTTTTTTTTTTAAGAGGGAGATAGGGGAAAAATCTTCTAAAGACACCCGGTTAACATGGGGAGTAGGATTTCCACCCACTAAAAAACCTACCTCTCTCATTTATAGACAGTGCATCCGGAACCGTTACTTGAACATTACTTCAGATACACTGCCTCTTGGGCTCACCTTGGGATAACGTCAAGGGCCCGACTGCTCTGATTTCTCATTCTCTCATCTCTTGCTTTCTCTCTCATAATCTCTCTAATTAAGCTCTCTATCCTCAACCACTCTCTCTCACTTTCTAACATTTTATCCACTATATTCTCCACACATAGTTCTTCCCCCCCATCCTCACTGTATTTTCTTCTCTCTTCCTCGAATCTTGGGCATTGAAATAATGTATGTTCGGGACTATCCTTTTCACTACAGTATCTACATTCTTCTGACCGTACTATTTTCATTCTAAACAAATAATTATTAAAATTCCCATGTCCTATTATGAACTGACTTAGTTCATAAGTGAGTGACCCGTGCTGTCTAGTCCTCCACTTTTCTATATCTTTAATCAATCTTTTTGTCCATTGTCCTCTTTTTTCTTCCATTCTCCATTTCTCTTTCCATTTTTCTACTAAATTACTCTCTATTTCACGTTCTCTTTCCTTTCTCTCTTCCTCGTTATAATTCTCGTCTTGATTTAATTCATACAATTTAACTCTTTCCTCTACCATCATCTCTACAGGTAGTGATCCTGTAAGGACTTGTAGGGCTGGTGTAGATGAAGTCCTATATGCTCTCGCCATTCTCAACATAACTTTCCTCTGTACTCTTTCTAATAAATTTACATACTTATTCCACTTTATTACACTCCCCCATACAGGCGCTCCATACAGTAAACTTGAATAAACTACACTCGCTAAAATTTTCCTTTTCTCATTATCTGGACCACTTATGTTTGGCATAAGTCGGCCCAGATTTGCCGCTATTCGCTCAGACTTTTCTACTGCACTCTTTACATGAACTGCTAACTTCAATCCTTGCTCAAAATGGACTCCCAGGTATTTCGCTGATTTCTTCGATTTTACTCTCAGATCTTCTACTTGAACCTCTATCTCTCTGCACACTCTTTTACACACTAATAACACTACCTCAGTTTTGTGTGGGGCTACTTGTAACTTGTGACATTTTAACCAATATATTATCTCACTCACTGCCTTATTAATATTTCTCTCTATAACTTCTTTATTCTCTCCTGTGGTCACAACTGCAACGTCATCTGCATATGCTATTATTTTTGACGATGATGGTAGTGGTAATCTCACAAGTGGATCATAATAGAGATTCCACAGAAGACTCCCAAGGACGGATCCTTGGGGTACCCCACAGGACAGCTCCATGACAGTTTTCCCCCTAATTTTTCTTACCCTATCACTCATAATTATTCCCCTCCTACTGTCCTCTTCGCTGTCCCCCTCATATTCCTCCGATGATATGTCCCTTATAGCTCTGTCTCGCTCTCTAGTTCTTACTCCGTTTCTACTCTCTCTTTCTTCACTTACTCTAACTTCTGACTCTCCCACATTATTTTGCTCCTCTTCTGTTCTCACTCTCACCTCATTTCGTGTTCTTATCTCTCTATTTCTTTATTGATTTACATTTCTAGCTCTCTCTTCGTATTTTTCTCGATTATCATGTATTATCAATTGCCTGTCTTCTAGATAGCTCAACAAAATATTTATCAGGTAATTCGATATTCCTCTTCTCTCTAATTCCTCTACAATTCCTCTCCACGGGATACTGTTGAACGCATTTTTTACATCAAGTAGGGTGATTGCACAAAGCTTTCATTCCTTTTTGGCATTTTCCGCACATTAACATAACTCCTTTCATTGCATCAATCGTACTTTTTCCCTCCGGAAGCCATATTGGTTCTCTGCAAGATCACCTTTATGCTTTATTTCCTCTACTAGTCTAATTTTTATAAGTTGCTCCATTATTTTTCCCATTACATTTAATAAACAGATCGGCCTAAAACTCATATTTCCTCTTTCAAACTTTTTTACCTTTTGGGAATAAAACTAAATTAGCTTCTTTCCATATACTCGGGAAGTCACCTTTTTTTAAAATATTATTAAAAATTCCGAGGAAAAAATATGGTTTCGCTTTAAAGAAATTTTAAATATTTCTGAAACCAGCCCATCAGGCCCAGGAGCTTTTTTTGCCTTATTTTTTAAAAACCGCCTTAGCTAACTCATCCAGTGTGAATGAAGGAATGTCACATTCTGGTACTATTTTTCTGGCCCAATTATTTATTTGGTCTTGTGGAAATAATTCTTCTGCTACTTGTACTTTTTCTTCTGCATCTAATTTAATATTTGAAAACAACTTGAACTTTTTACATACAATTTTATATCCTCTACCCCACACATCTCTATTCAACTCATTACAAATCTCAATCCATTTTCTTCGTTTCTCATTATTTATCTCCCACCTTAGTTCCTCTTTCATTTTATAATACTTCTTCCTTATCTCTGTTCTCTCTTCCTCTGTAATATCCCTTCTCTTATTTGATCTTACCATTTTCCTCTTCTGCTTATGACATCCTTTCCTTTTTTCTGATATACACTCACTCCACCAGTAAACTGGTTTTCTCCTATTATTCTTTTGACTCACTTTATACACAGTCTCACATATTTCTTGTAGAATTCTTGTACAATTTTCCGTATCATAATTTTCTACTCCATCAAAGATCCTTTCACACTCGCTAATAAATTCGTCATCTTTATTAACCTTATATTTCCACTTAAAATTTCGTACATCTACCTGATCTGTCTGATTCGGACCATCTCTCTCTAGGTACTAGAATACTAGATATTAGATATATTATTACCAGAAATGTTCCTTTTGAGTTCTTTTTTAAAAATATTTTTATTATTAATTATACAATATTTATAATTATATTTACTTTATTTCTACACAAACAGATTTTCTTAAAAAATTACACACACGATGCAATTCAGTTGCAAACAAGCAAAAACGTGAGTGTGAGAGAAATCTCTCACATCGTACTGGATACGTTACAAAACCGAACCGTACTGATCCCGGGTTAAAAAAGTACTTGCCCGCTTCATGCCAGCATGACTAACTTGTGTTACCTGCCCTTTACCTTTCATAAAAGCTCCACACGTGAACGTGCCAGACCTCCCCGCTCTGTAGCCAGAGACATACTCGACCAAGTCTTGATCAGAGCTGCTTTCTTGCTGCTCTATGCGGAGGAAGTGAACTTTGTGAAGGGAGATGACGATACAGTGGTGATTGTCTGAAAGATAGAAAGGTTGGAAGGTTTTTTTTTTAATAGAATAAAAGAAAAGGTTTCACAGCCTTTTTTCATTTCGTAGCCATGAAACAGAAGACTCTTACGGCCGGGTCAAGACTCAACTGCTGAGTCCCAGTTCAAGTAGATTTTGTGATCAATTTGGAGATCTGTAATTGGTGGAAATTGATCACGTGACGCTAAATCTACATGAGCTGGGACCCAGCAGTCGAGTCTCGACCCGGCCATTGATTGTATTGTAGCATGCCAATGTCATAGTTTTCCACAGTACCTACATTCTGTTCAGATGCTGGATTAATACGAGCACACCGAAAGTCCTTCCTTCCAAACAACTGTAACTAATTTTTGAATAACCTCTTTTTTCTCCTTACTTTATCTGCTCTAGGGTTTGAACCGGGCACAGCCGAGTGATAAACCGAGTAGAATTTTTATTACATAAATATCTATTGACTTTTTGTGTATGTGGTTATAAAATTACTTCATAACTGAATACAAACATATAGGATGTAAGTTAGCATCAAATTATTTGTTGAAACAGATCTTACTTTTGAAATTCGGCTCTTTCTCTCTAAGTCTTACCGTCAGGATCTGCATGGACCTCCACTATTTCATCTTGTATTGGTCGTGTCAGGGTGTGGACATAGTTTGCCTGTATGTTCCGCTTAACAAGGCTAATATTCCACACGTATAAATGATGAGGGTTGAAGGCCCAGACGAAATGGAAATCCTTACTGATGGCGGCCTGAACAAAAGGAATTTGTCTGGTATTGGATTGCTTGTCGGAAGAAAAGAGAAGGATTGGCTTGGCTGAAACCAGAGATATTAAGGTAAAGAAAATGTTCACATCAAAGGAAAGGACAATAAGCTGGCTAGTGGTTATTCATTGTAGTGAGCAAAAGGTTCATTATCATAACTATTACAATGAAGTGTAGGTTTTTTTTTATTTGGGTTTAACGTCGCATTCAAGTGCATGGTCATATCACGAAGGGGATTTTACCCTTAATTCGCTTGTACTGACACACCAGCTACACAAATTAACCTCAGTGGGGTCATGTTCAAAAAAAGATTGAGTTTTGACTATTCATTTTTTTATTAACTGGGGTTTTACGAACCTTTCAACAGCGAGGTCATCTCGAGACTGGGGTGTTAACCTCCATTCACAGGAAACTCACAAAACTGCTACCCACATTAAACTTACAAAACCTGGGTTGGGCTCGAATGCCAGCATCACGAAGTCTTCACCTCGCTGGACGTTGCTTTACTTCGGTGATCCTACGAGAACCGGTGCATTCAACGCGCCATTGACGCTGGCTGGTGTAGGGTTGGTCGACACAATACTCCCTATTCTATGTACGCCTGGTAATTTACTAAGGTATGCAATGTGGAGAGCAAACAAAATAAATTCATGAATAAATTTATTAACATATTTTTTATGTAGGTACACCTCTACCTATGCATACGTATATTGTGAGAACTAGAATGACTATTAACCATGTTAAACTGTTCTAAAAGTAAGTAGATACCTATGTATAGGTAAATAATGTATTACCTAGAAAGGAATCCCACACAATGATTTCCCGCGAAGATGACGTCATCACATACTGTCCTGACGCCGTCGCTCTTCAGACAGCTGACAGGGCAGACATGGCCAGGCAGTATTCTGTACTCTCTCGTCACCAGATTGTACAGGACCAAGTTATCTCCGCTCACAAAGCAAATGTCGTCTCGTTTCTCGTCACCGAGGTTAACAAAACCGACCTGGGGATCAATCCCTACCGAGTAGAGTAGCTCGTAGTTTAAATCACTTGAGAAACCGGGAGAGCGAGGATTTCGGAGCTCCCGACAGTAACTTGAAATTTCACCACTTTGAGTATTTTTTGGGGTGCGATCATTGAGAGAGTCGTTCTGCGTAACGTCATGTCCAGTTTCACTAGGAGATGTCTCAGAATGTTCCACTGGGGAGTGAGTTTTCTCTGACAGGTTTTCTTCGATGCAGTTATATGAATTATTCTCAGTTGAAGTCATTTTTATCGTTTGGTTTGACAAAAATCTGGGATTAATATATTCAAATCTTATAAGTTTTTCGAATATCGTCATATAAAGGGTAGGTACGTCGATATCACGAAGTCTTAAAACATGTGTAGGTAATAAAATAAAGAAATGCACCTATCGAGAACTTTTTAAAATCACTAATTTTCACATATCACTAGTTTCCTATTGAACGAGGGACAAGAGATCTGCTAAAGTTCGCAACACACTAAAGCCACTTTCATAGACTGATATTGGCTAGTTCTCACGCAATACGAGAAGCGTACAAGTTTTCCAATTTCAACAGTATTGTCCTGGACCTTGTTGTTTAGTTGGATTTGACGTCGCTTCAACTTCATGGTCATACCATGAAGTTGAAAAGTTTTACCATAGCGTGTAAAATTAAGAAGTGTGGAAACCACCCCCGCCGGCCTACATCGTGGCGTACTCAGCGCTAGTATCACAAAAGAGGTCTCCTCTCCTCGTCCCTCACCCGTATCAAATGAAAACATAAACGTAAATAATATACGAGTATATCAAAATGTAAACATAAACATAAATAGACCGCGAGAAATATTCACTCCTATGCGATGGTGTCGCGTTATGTGGCGTTTCCATGCAACTGGGGTTTGTTTCCGCACTTCTTACCACCGGTGGTACACGGGGTGGGGATATTATCGCCGTTCCCCCAAGAGAATTCACGTAAAACCATGACGGTCGTCTAAGTGTTAAATATACACGCTAAGGTAATACCTACACGGGGGTTTTACTCACCATTCACTGGGCAAAGAACCCAGCCACTTAAATTAACCTCACCAAACTTGAACAGCCGAAAATGGTTGGCAGAACATGGATTGCGATGATGACTATGGATGGATTCGACAGCAGAACAGTCACTAATCCATGTTTTGACATTTTCATGTCTTTGCTCTGGCACATAACCAAAATTATGTGACGAAATTTTGTAACGATATTATGTAACGATATTATGTAACGAAATATCGAATTGTAAAGGGAGAGAAGTCTTCTAATATCGGATATCGATATTATGGTTTCGATATTATCGATATACCTAATATCGATATTTTCGTTTCGATATTGCAACCCTAAGAGAAGAGGGAAAGTGTGTGTCATGCGCACAATACGAAATTTGGTCAGTTGGGTTTTGGACCTTGAATAGTAAAGATGAAAATGTCGAAATGGTTGCAGACTCGTATGCAAGCGTTTTTTTAAACAAAAATTTAACATTGCTTTCAACTGCATGGTCATATCAATAGTCACCGTGGCAGAGTGAGTTAGCGCGCTAGGCATTGTACGCACGGTGACCTGGGTTCGATTCCCAGCGGGGCAGGAATTTTTTACTACGCAAGACTTTTCTTTTGAGTTTCTATAGCTTTAACCGTTTAAGAGTTACGGCTTGTGACAGACGGCACGGCGGCGTATGGAAAAGGGCTCGTTAATAGGTTAATCGTTTTTTCTCGTCTAAACAAAACTAACCCATACCCTCACAAAAATATTAAACAGTAAATTATTGCGTTCTCCTTTTTCAACACGAATTGTTTCATTTTTGATCCCGATTCAGATTACTGAAAGCATACACGCACAGTGTAGCATCACAGTGAAACTTACCGCCATTCAAGTATTTTAATAGATTCAAGAAGGACATTGCCTACAATTTGTCGGACATACATGAAACCAAGTTCAAATACCACATGGCTAATCAGTGAGACATTGGGGAAACGGAAGTTGGGGTAGGCAATTAAGATGATTGAATGTTATTATAAATATGACCCAAGTTCATAAAAGTACATAATTATATACATATTCACCTTCTAGATACATACATAGGCATAGTTGTGACTAAATCATTATATTACCATAAAATTATTTGCAAGTACCTACTTATTATTAGATATTAGATATTTAAGAATAGGTATATTGATAATAATTATAATTTATTATTTTAATCATAATAATTACCTGTGTAGGTAACACTTAGTAACTAAGTATGTATCTTTCGTGTGATCTTGTTATAAAATATGTAAGTACCTATAAGTATTTATATTTATCACTGGAGGTAAGTGAATAATAACACATCTAAAATCTTACAAATTTTAATATGTATAATGTAGATATTACAAACATGTACATTCATCGACTTGAGTATGTTATATTAATTTTATTACTGATTAATAGTACGTATTATTACGGTAATTTATTTAATAAACCAGGTAACAAGAGTACTATCAGGTATCGATCTCCCCGAGGAAGGGTAAGGAATGTAAGGATGGTTTTCTCAGCGACCTTCCCTTGGAGGAAACATTGACACTGAAATACCTATGCGGTACCGCGGCATGATAGGTTTTCCACATTGCCAAGGAGTAACATAATAATATGTAATTATGCCTTGACCATTGGGTCCGTTCTTGCTATTTAAGTAATTTAAGATCGTACCTAAGGATTCAGGGCGATATCCTGATAGTCAAGTGGTTAACGCACTAGTCTGGTAATCCAGGTATCGTAGGGTTCATGGTATCTCCGACCAACATAGAAATTAAGTGAACACAGCTATGTAAAGATCCGTTGGTTCGAATCCCACCCGGTGCTTGAATTTTTCCTCATTCATTTGAGTTTGTGACCACATAATAATAAGACTCTGAGGGTTAAGTGGTAGAAAATGCTTTGAGCATCAACCTCGCCTGTTGGTTACCTTCCACAAGTTTCATGATATCCTACCGAAATTGGATTATGTTCTAAATGTCTTACCTAATCTTACCCACTTGAAACAATACGCAGATCAATATTTAAGATACAGATGTACTAGATAACGCATTTAATTTTTCTCTTCTTTTACAAATAAAAATACAATTTTGTACTCGAGTGTTGGGGGAAGAAAAAGAAAGAAAGAACACCACTTCATTTAAAATTTCCGATTTCGAGAGAGCCTTTGAAATTGTAGATACCTTTGAAATTGTAGTCTAACTTGGTTGTTAAGTTCAAGTACCTACAGTTAAATCTGGTTAAAGTTAAAACCTAAGTTATTTTTTTTTTAAGATGAGTGTTTCACAGCCGTTTTTATTTCGTACCTAGCCATGAAACAGGAGCGACTGTAGACGCTTGTAGTCTGTGTTGTAGCCTACCCATCCCCTAGTATGCCTCCCCTCTGATGGGCGAGAAGTGACACAAAACTTCCCAATTAGGTGCTGGGTCAACACGAGCGCACCGGAAGGTATCCCTTACAAACAATTGTAACCAAATGAATACAAATTTTTGTCGGCACGGGGGCTCGAGCCCGGGACATAAATGGCAAGCGAGTGCTTAACCACTGAGCTAATCGCGCGCTATTGTATATAACAGAAACTTCGATATAACAATTTCCAGGTCCGAATGACCTCATTATAATAATAATTTCTCCTCATTTATAGAATAGAATAGAATATACCTCGTTTACTGCACTGGCGAGGTAAGACTCCAGCAGTCAAACAGGTCTTATAAATTTATACTGCCCGACTGGGACTAATGAGTCCCATTATTGCAACAGTAATCCCAAGACGAAGTATTATGTGATCAAAATCTCAAATGAGCGAATAACTTGTCATGTCCCAGCTGGGTTTCAAACCCGCGACCTATGGATTACCAGACGCCTTTACCGTTCAGCTACTGGCACACCTCTTAATTAGAGGTGGATGTAAGAGGAAAAATTTCCAGTCTTATATCCAGGTTAGACTGATGTATCATTTAAGGTTATTAGAGAAGTTGTTGTGTTGATCACAACCTTGCAAAAATGCAGCATGCTTGGGACTTGAACCCCGACCTCCTCATTACAGTCCGCTGCCTTAGACATTGCATCATCATTTCATCTGGAGTGGAAAAGATTAAACGCAAAGAACTTGGCACGATTCCAATGAGTGGACAATATCGACATTATTTTTTTCAAGTAATATGAATTCACTTGACGACCTTTGAAACCAGTTTGCTTGGAACTCTGATTGCGAGAAAACATAAACCATGGAAAACCAGTGTCAATGCCTCGTGCATTAGTTCTCCAAAGATCACTGAATTTAAGCAACGTTCAGTGAGGTTAAGACTTGGTTAGTGACCTCTTGAATTCAAAACTTTGAATTGACAGGGTCGAATCAGGCGAGGTAAGGTTACTGTTGGTAGCTGCTTTCTGGGGTTCCAGGGAATGGAGCGTAAACTCGTGAGTAACCTCTGATGGTGAAGAGATGGATGTTGAAGATACAAGTAAGTAAGTTAGCCATCTCTACTTTTGAGCACAATACCTCATATGGCCATGCCTCACGTATTTGAATACAGTATTTAGACATACTAAAAACCGCCTCTTCTACCGCAAAGGTTTTATTGCACTCCTACAACATTCAGTTATGTAAATCACTATTAGAGGTATTAAGTATTAAAATACACCGTATATACATAGGTATAGGTACTCGTACTTATGGGTAACATGAGTGAGTGGGTCAGTGTTTTCATATTTTTACATAATATTATATATTCTATTTTGAATCTTTTGGACCAGATGCGTTGGATTTATTCGACTCTATTTCCAAGTCTTTGGTCCTTGAAACGAAAGAGAGACGTGCAGGGGAGTACTTCCGTCAAAGAGTGAGTTTCGCGATACCAAGAGGAAATGTGACATCTATGTTGAGCACACTAAAGACAGAAGAGTCGTTACATGATTAAATTATATCTGATACGTTCCTCTTTAACTATCATTGTATTGAGTATATCACCTTGCACCTTGACCAATGAGACAGTGACTCCTGACTCCTGCCACGAATACTAAATCAACAACCTATTGTATTAGACTTCCGGATTACACGAGAGTTGGTACTCAAATTGTCTTTATTTTGTTTATTACTTAATATTAAAATAAAAATCAATTAAAAATATTTTGTGGTTAGGAGTTCTTTGCCCGAAAAGTCTGCCTCAACTGATATTCGATCTCTCTTCTTCTTTTACTTTGCTTGAGCAGGGTCGACATTGTCAAACCTCATGTTTGAGATCGGTTGGTTTTGGCATATTTTTACGGCTAGATGCCCTTCCTAACATCAACGATTCTATTTGATTTAACGTCCTGGATCAGGACGGGGGTTTTAACCTCCATTCGCTGGACCAGCTACCCACATTAACCTCACCCAACCTGGGTAGGGCCAGAAATATTCGATCTCTCTACTTTTGATAAATAGCTGTGATATGGAGGAGACTCCTGTGGCCCGTTCCAGAAACACTTTCTACTCTCCAAATCCCCGAAACTCCGTTCCAACCGTCACACAACGCACTCTGATTGGTTATTGCGTTCAAATTGACCAATCAGAGTGCGTTGTGTGACGGTTGAAAGGGAGATTTGGAGGGTGGAAAGTGTTTCTGGAATGGGCTCCTGCATTGGAACTGCATTGGTATCACGCCCACTCTTGTTATTAGTATCAAAAAATTACAAAGGAAAACCCGAAATGTGTTTCCTAATTCACTCATCATCCACTCGAAAATCTACCAAATATTTCAGTGATTTCAAAAAAAGCTTCTGATAGCCAGACTCGATAGAACGTTGAATACACCAGTTGTATCACTGACATTAAGCAACGTCCAGCGAGGTTAGAACTTGAATTGGTGACCATTCAAACCCTTGTGATGATGGCTGGTCCCGGCCCAACCAGGCTGCGTGAGGTTAAAGTGAGGAGCTAGCTTGTGGGTTCCCCTAATTGGAAGGTAAAACTAGGGGTTTGCCTCTCGGATGATCTCAATGTTAAACATGCGCGGATATAGGGGGGGGCACGGGGGGCACGTGCCCCCCCAGATTTTTTTCGGTAAGCGGTGTTTCTCAAATTTCATTATACCTAACCCCGTATAAAAAATGAGTTAGGGGGGCACGGGCCCCAAAATTATTCCCAATTCTAAGACTAATCCCGTAAAAAAAAGATCTCAATAAGTTAGAGGGGCACGGGTCCCAAAATAATTCCCAATTCTAAGACTAATCCCGTAAAAAAAAGATCTGAATAAGTTAGGGGGGCACGGGACCCAAAATAATTCCCAATTCTAAGACTAATCCCGTAAAAAAAAATTTCAATAAGTTAGGGGGGCACGGGACATAAAATAGTTCCCAATTCTAAGACTAATCCCGTAAAAAAAAAGATCTCAATAAGCTAGGAGGGCACGTGACCCAAAATAATTCCCAATTCTAAAACTAATCCCGTTAAAAAGAAGATCTCAATAAGTTAGGGGGGCACGGGCCCCAAAATAATTCCCAATTCTAAGACTAATCCCGTAAAAAAAAGATCTGAATAAGTTAGGGGGGCACGGGACCCAAAATAATTCCCAATTCTAAGACTAATCCCGTAAAAAAAAATTTCAATAAGTTAGGGGGGCACGGGACAAAAATAGTTCCCAATTCTAAGACTAATCCCGTAAAAAAAAAAGATCTCAATAAGCTAGGAGGGCACGTGACCCAAAATAATTCCCAATTCTAAAACTAATCCCGTTAAAAAGAAGATCTCAATAAGTTAGGGGGGCACGGGACCCAAAATAATTCCCAATTCTAAGACTAATCCATTAAAAAAAGAGATCTCAATAAGCTAGGGGGGCACGGGACCCAAAATAATTCCCAATTCTAAGACCAATAAGGAATAACCAAATAATAAAGTTGTGAAATCCACACAGATTGTCCGAGAAACCTGAAATTTTACCTATAGGTCCATTTGGATCAGAGAATATATCTCTAATCTCTAATAGGGTTCAGCTCGTGAGGAAAAATGAGTAGCTGCTTTAATGTGAAGCAGCGACCAGTGGCAGAATCTTAGGCAAAAAAATAATACAAGATATTGTAAATTAAAGTGGTAAAGTCCTATGAGTCTGCGCTACCCACTAAAATTGTGACATAATAACACAAAGAAAAAGCATTATTATTATTATAATAGGGTTCAGCTACACGGGGTAAGCACAAAAAATGGATGAGTGACACAAAAAAATCACATTTTTCGACCGAAATTAAAAAAAATTCTCAAAATTTATCGTGACGGCGCCGCGGCGGCGACGTATCAACTCAAAAAGAGAAAGTTTTAAGCAAAAGTTCAAGTTTTCATTTGAGATATCAATCACGAAATTC
>CM044961.1:16153421-16198858 GCA_024516035.1 Bactericera cockerelli
TTTTGGAAAAATTTTTTTTCCCTCATAGGTGAAGGAGCTGCTTATGTCGTTCGGACATTTGCGGGCATTCAACCTGGTGAAGGACTCAGCCACGGTCTCAGCAAGGGTTACGCCTTCTGTGAGTACCAGGATGTCATCATGACGGACCAGGTAAGTCGCGAGAAACAAGAGAATGCAAAAAAACTACAATATTTCAAAAAAAATATATAAGAATTTTTTTGTTTTTTTGTTTTTTTTTCTCCCTTTCTTAACTTCTTCTCATTGTTCTTGTAATTTGGAGCTTGTAAAATTGCTTCGTTGGAACAATGCTAAAAAAGAAAAAGAAAAAAAAAAGACATCTATTCAGAGATTTACTACGGAAAATGTCACTTGTAATCCGGAGAAGAAATTGCTCAAGCATTCTGAGTACATTGCTATCTGGATTACAAATGATAGAAATGTACTACCTGTAATGAATAATAAAATTTAAAAGAGCATACAATTAATTGAGTAAATACTCTTTAAGAGCTTTGTTAATCTTTTTGGCATAACTTCCTGTCTTGCGCTGACAGTCTTAATGAAACACTGCTTCTGCTTGAAACGATAGATGATAATAGACCTTGTACTGCCCGAAAAGAACTTACCCTTCAATTCAATAACTGTATCGATGTCGTGATTATTTGTGATCATTTTCTCAAATAAAGAGGAAATATCCTTGTACTAAGTCGGATCTTAACTTGCGAAAACCTAAGTTAGTTTGTATTACTAAGCGGAATTCGTAGACGTTTTTGCTATACCTCTGTGGACTTATACCTAAATTGCGTATTGTTTTAAATGGAGAAACTACTCAAGTCCGAACTTGTGAGATTTTGTCTATTAATTAATCGCCCCTAGTGAATGCGGATAAGTCTCGACAGGTGCCACACCCCGACTTTAAAGCTAGACCAAAATCTAGCAACAATAAGGGCGAAATTAATAGACAAATTCTATATAACAAGTCATTGCTAAGTGTTGGTTTTCTCTATGTTACACAGTACGCAATCCGTGACTTAGCGCCACAGAGGCATTACAAAAACGTCTATTAATTCCACCTTAAACTGCTTATATACTTGATTGGTATATATGCTACAGAGACAGATAAGAACGGTTCAGAGCCATAAATTAATATGGGCAGCATAATATGTTCGTCGCAAGCGACGCACAGAGAGGTATTTTTCAAATCTGGGGGGACATAAAGGTTTTTTCTGAAATCGACCCTGGGATGATTTAACTTATATGCACAGGTAGCCAAGACCCTAGTGCATTTTAATATAACAAGTTTAATTATCTAGCTTTTATACTTTTAATACACGATCACTCTCAAGTTGTCCGTATGTTTATTGCTTGTAGTAGTTCCCTAGTTGAGGAGTGAGACGTCAATCTTGATACCTTATTTTCTTTGCTTTAAATAATTTTTTCGTCACAATAACGATGAAGGCTGTTGAAGTAGGTAAATATGCTCTTATTTCATAAGAGTTTAAGTTCATAGATCAAATACTTGATGTTCTACGATTAATTTAATAATGGTCCTTTTTCGAGGCAATTTTTTTCAAAATTTAAATTTCAAAGGTGTAAAAGTAGTAGTTCCCGGCTTTGTCCGGCTATGATATGGGTATCACTGAATGCGTAATTTTCTTGGTTTTAATTTAACAAAAACTTGGGTGCGAATCGGTGCGATTTTTTTTAAAAAGTGCCAAAAACTAAAGCAACCTCTGGATCAGAAAATTTCGAGTTTTACTATTATTTAGTTTAGATGTAATCGTATAATGTTAATTATTATTAATTAAATCTTAGATGCATCTGAGTGTCAACTCATCATTAGAAGACACCTCTTTCAATAAGGTATTGAGTCTGGAGGGGTCATATGGATGAGAAGCTTGGTCAAATGGAAGAGTTTTTGCTGAATCTCGGACCATTCTTAGAAGATGAATTAACTTAATTCAAAAGAGACATAAGACGTTTGAAATCAGATATGAAGACCCGATACGGAAACGCAAGTCGTAGACGAGATATAAGTCCATAATCAGAAGGACCCGGACGTCCGAAGAAGTTGTTCGCTGACATTTCTGAGAGGAACCTAAATATGTAATTAGGGGCTTGCATACCATGTTAAAGTTTAAAAATCTTAATCTTTCGTTTGTTTTAACCAAATAATGATACTTGGTGCCTACTACCTACTACCGACTGAAATTATACTTAAATTAAAACCCACCTACATTTTTTTCCCCCCCGAAGGAAAACGAGATGCATCTTTACTGCTCAAAGACTTGACTTCCACTCCAAAACGAACAACAAAAAAAAAAAAAAAAAGAAAGCGTACATTGCTTCAAAGGGAAAGGTATCTCTGCTCAACTTGGACCCTCTGATGACAGGGATGCGACCTCACCGCAACAAATACTCTCAGCCCTTATTAAGAGAGATAATAGAGATGTTGTCTGCGTCTGATTATTTACCACTCCATGATTTCCACGAAGAAAAAGAAGAAGAAGAAGACGACGACGAATGATAGCTTGTATGTAAAATATGGTACCTATACATAAAATAAAATTCCATTTTTGCGTTTTGTATAAAATTGTTGTTTCTTTTTTTATTTTCCTTCATCATCATCATCATCAACACCAACAAAAGAATAGTGATAAAAATACGTAAATATTCGGCAGCTCCAATGCTGCCCCAAGTAGGTAGCAGCCTACTAGAAGGGTAATTTGCTCAGAGGAATGCTAAAAAGTTTTTTTTAACCCCTATAGGGTTAAAAGAACTTTTTAGCAGTATTGGAGCCTATTTTCACCAAAAAATAATTTTGTCCCCCCAGATTTGAAAAATACCTCTCTGTGCGACGCCCCGTTGAATTGAATAAAATAGTTCTTTTTATTTGTAAAATAATATTTTTTTTTTAAATAGAATAGGATATACCTTGTTTATACTGCCGAGGTAAGACTGAAAAGTCCCTTTACTCCAGCAGTCAAACAGGTCTTATATATTTTATAGGATAAATATTTTACAATTTATCTTATTTTCTTATATATTATTATATATAATAAAATCTTATATATAATATTAAGAAATATAATAATATTTCTTAATATTATCTCCTAAGCTTATGCAAACTTGTGAGGGTGAGTGTGTGCTTAGTATGTGTATTTCCACGTCGACAGGCCATCGCAGGTCTGAACGGCATGCAGCTGGGAGACAAGAAGCTGATCGTGCAGCGAGCCAGTGTGGGAGCCAAGAACGCCATGGGTCAGCAGGCACCGGTGCAGATTCAGGTGCCAGGGCTCACCCAGGTGGGGCAGGCTGGACCCGCCACTGAGGTAAGATAATTCAACACTCATGATAACATGAGAAGGGTTGGGTGGAAGAGATTGCCAAAGGCAATAACCCCGCCCTTTAGTTAGGCCATATGTATATATTTTATTTATTTTTTTCTTGTTTTTATTATTAATATTGTCAATTTTATATTTAATTTTTACCATTATTTGTCTGTATATATGTTCTACTAATAAAGAGTTTCTAAATAAATAAATAAATAAAATGACATGTTATCCTCCCATTTGGGATTTTTACCACATAATAATATATGTCTTGGGCTTACTGCTGGAATAATGGGACTTTAATAGTCCTAATCGGGCAGTATAAATAAGGCAATATTATTATTATTGTTGTTTTCTTAAGACACCCAGATCCACCCATGGAGCAATAAGCCATGCCAAACTTTTTTTTTTAATTTTTTGGCAGTGGACCAAAATAAGTCCATACAGCCACTTTTATGCTAAACTTGTAATGCCTCAAAGCTGTCATATAAGGAATTGCATAATATGGGTACCGTTATTACCTTCAACAGCATGTAAAAAAGAAGAATGAATTTGTTATTATTTTTGTGATTTCCTCTATGTTATAACTACACAAACTGGCCAATTTTAAGAGACAGGTTCATTAATCATGAGATATACGTTAGCAGTTCTCCATCATAATAACTTAATCAAATTTGAAAAAGCACGATGAATTTTAAAATTCTTATCAAGTTTTAAGAAATATTTTTGAAGTGCATAATTTCAACCAACTACACATACACCATACACTACACACTGGACACGGAAGGAGCCCAAAACAATGGTTCTGGGCGTCCAAAGGGTTCACCCAAATCAATCCTTCCACCACCATGACATCACATATGGACTCAGAAAGTAAAGTTAGTTCTCCATTACTTCCTCCATGGATCCACCTTCTATTTCCTCTTTCAACCCCGTGTCTACCTCTGGTCCTGTGTTTCATGATATTAATTTCTGCGACAACTCGTTCCCTGCTCCACCCATTACCAGGGTCTTTGTGTCTCCTGATAGTAACTAGGCTTCTCCTTCTTTGTCTAGGATGAATGGACTGGTAGAGATGTGGCTGCTAGGTCTCTGCTCATGTATATTAGTATGTGCAGGTGCACTGATAGTCAAGTGGTTAACGCGCTAGTCTGGTAATCCAGGTAGCGTAGGGATCCGTTGGTTCGAATCCCACCCATTGCACGAATTTTTCCTCATGAATTTGAGTTTATGACCACATAATAATAAGACTCTGAGGGTTAGGTGGTAGAAAATGCTTTGAGCATTAACCTCGCCTGGTGGTTACCTTCCACTAAAGAGTATTATTATTATATGTAGCCGGGACCTAGCAGGTGCATTTCGACCCGGCCTTCAGAAATTGAAGGTGGTTTCTGGAACGATACCCTGGATTTTTTTTATTATTATTATTCATTGGATTTTATGTTAACCTCTTCTTTACCCCTCCCCTCCCCTCTCCAGGTCCTGTGTCTCTTGAACATTTATTACTATTCATTTGATTGTATGTTAACCTCTTGTTTACCCCTCCCCTCCCCTCTCCAGGTCCTGTGTCTCTTGAACATTTATTACTATTCATTTGATTGTATGTTAACCTCTTGTTTACCCCTCCCCTCCCCTCTCCAGGTCCTGTGTCTCTTGAACATTTATTACTATTCATTTGATTGTATGTTAACCTCTTGTTTACCCCTCCCCTCCCCTCTCCTGGTCCTGTGTCTCTTGAACATTTATTACTATTCATTTGATTGTATGTTAACCTCTTGTTTACCCCTCCCCTCTCCAGGTCCTGTGTCTCTTGAACATTTATTACTATTCATTTGATTGTATGTTAACCTCTTGTTTACCCTCCCCCTCCCCTCTCCAGGTCCTGTGTCTCTTGAACATTTATTACTATTCATTTGATTGTATGTTAACCTCTTGTTTACCCCTCCCCTCTCCAGGTCCTGTGTCTCTTGAACATTTATTACTATTCATTTGATTGTATGTTAACCTCTTGTTTACCCCTCCCCTCCCCTCCCCAGGTCCTGTGTCTCCTGAACATGGTGACTCCGGACGAGCTGAAGGACGAGGACGAGTACGATGACATCTGCGAGGACATCAAGGAGGAGTGCAACAAGTACGGGATAGTGCGGAGTCTGGAGATCCCGCGTCCCATCGAGAATGTGGATGTGCCTGGCTGTGGCAAGGTGAGTCTTATGTACTGCTACATAGATAAGTATATAACATCAAGGAGGAGTGCAACAAGTACGGGATAGTGCGGAGTCTGGAGATCCCGCGTCCCATCGAGAATGTGGATGTGCCTGGCTGTGGCAAGGTGAGTCTTATGTACTGCTACATAGATAAGTATATAACATCAAGGAGGAGTGCAACAAGTACGGGATAGTGCGGAGTCTGGAGATCCCGCGTCCCATCGAGAATGTGGATGTGCCTGGCTGTGGCAAGGTGAGTCTTATGTACTGCTACATAGATAAGTATATAACATCAAGGAGGAGTGCAACAAGTACGGGATAGTGCGGAGTCTGGAGATCCCGCGTCCCATCGAGAATGTGGATGTGCCTGGCTGTGGCAAGGTGAGTCTTATGTACTGCTACATAGATAAGTATATAACATCAAGGAGGAGTGCAACAAGTACGGGATAGTGCGGAGTCTGGAGATCCCGCGTCCCATCGAGAATGTGGATGTGCCTGGCTGTGGCAAGGTGAGTCTTATGTACTGCTACATAGATAAGTATATAACATCAAGGAGGAGTGCAACAAGTACGGGATAGTGCGGAGTCTGGAGATCCCGCGTCCCATCGAGAATGTGGATGTGCCTGGCTGTGGCAAGGTAAGGTCTCGTGTACATTACATAGGTACCATGTACTGCTACATAGATAAGTATATAACATCCCGCGTCCCATCGAGAATGTGGATGTGCCTGGCTGTGGCAAGGTGAGGTCTCGTGTACATTACATACTATAGATGATTGGAGTTGTCCGAGTACGTGGACGTGTGTACATACTCATTTGTACATAAAGTATAATACTATTGTTTTTACCAGTGTTCTATATAATTTACAAAAAAAATTAGTTAAAAAAAAAATACATAATCTTTAGTACTAACGTTTTGACATTTCCTTATTTTGACATAAATAAATAAATTATTTTATTCAATTTTTTTTTTCAAATAATTCGCGAAACAAATTTTCATTGTCTACGAAATAGTGTGACGTCATTGAAATTGTTTACATTAAAACTGTAGTTATCCACATTCATCGTGTGTTAGTGTTTACAGTTCAGGCGAGTATTTAATATTGCTGCCTGACCTTGATACTGCTTGCATTCTCTACTTGAGAATCTCAAGTCAGCAACCACACCTAACACTACTTTGATCCTGAATATACTGGGTATCTTCTTTCACTATGGAAACAAGTACACCAAAGAAAACAGGAGAAAGTGAGGTGATCAAACTCACATACAATGGTAATACCTACATTTACTCGAATCCCTTAGCAAACGGGAACTCCATTGTGAAATGTATCGTAGACAATTGCAAAGGTACAGCCGTAGCCAAAAAGTCAAAGGATAAATTATACAAAATACTTGCCTCAAAAAATGATTATACCGATCCCAAGTGCATTTCAAAAGAAGCAAACAAAGAAAAAGCTGATCTTTACAAAACAGCAATTGATAACAAAGACCAAAGTGAACTAAATTCAACTGCTGAAATTGAGACTATCAGACACGAAAGAAACCTAATGATTGCGAATATAGCCAAGCAAAAAGAAGAGATATCGCTGCTAAAACAACTTCTTGAACAAAAAAATACCCTCATAGAGCAGTTGCAAACTTCTTTAGAAACAACCAAAGCTGGCTGGGACACCGACAAAACTGAATTGCAGAATTTAAAAACAAAAATAAGAACTAGTGAAAATTCTCATTTATTGGAGAGGTCAGGATTCAAAAAAGTAACTTTTATGCCTTCCACAGCAGCATCAACTAGTTCTAATAATAATAACAATGGAACACCAAATCAAGATAAATCTGAACACCCAATCACATCTCCAACTAAAAACGACTCTAGCTCTGGAATTAACAAGAGTGACAACAAACAACATGTACTTTTAATTGGAGACGATCATGTAAAGGACCTTGCTTTTAAATCGGCGAATTTCCGGTGTCCAGAAGGATTTTCATTTAGTACTTACCATATCTCTGGTAAGAATATGAACTTTATTGTAAACGCGATACAGCCTGAGAAAATAAAAACAGCATCAATCATATGCTTAATGGCAGGAATGCATGATATTTATAACACCCCTTGGAAGAACATAGAAATATCATTGAAAAAGTTGCAGGAGAAATGCCATAACAAAAAAGTTGTAATTGTACTTGTACCGCCAAGATACGACAGAGATAACGCCAACTATCAGGTCGTTAACTTCAATGAAAAATTGAAGAACTTCATCAAAAATATGCAAAACATTTCTTACCTTGAAACCCATAGCTTCATACAAAGAAGACATATGGGAAAGGACCATATTCAATTAAACAAAACCGGAAAGTTTGTACTAACCATTAAAATAACGCAACATGTCCAAAATCCTAACTATGGAATGAAGAAAGTGCCTTTTAAGGCAATGAAAACAAAACAAACATCAGGTGCGTCAACAGGAAAGCACTGGGTACCCCCGCGATATACAAGACTTCTATCAGACTTTGTACCGAAGAATAATACGTCATCTGTGTTATCGTCAAACCGCATATCAAGAAAACCTCAGTTTTCAACTGTACACCAAACGCAGTCTCGAACTCAACAGCATATGACGTCATCACACCATGCGAGGGAGAATTATCCACCTTGCCGATACCTACTCATCAAAGGACACAACTGCTACCGCCAGTAGTCAATACACCTCGTAATCACGGCATTCCAGGTGAAGTGCGGAGATGCAGATGCAACTCAGCAACTCAAAGAAACCCCCGTATGTCACGAGTCACGGCAAGTAATGTTCCATCTATCCGGTCATATGGACAGTTCAATGCTCCGGACTCGTCACATGGACGATTTTTCTTAAATGATAATGACATCAGCTCGTACTATGTAACCCATTCTAGTCACTTTTTTGACGATCAGGTCAAAAATTTTCGACTTGTAATGACAACTCTTGTCTAGATGAGAGGATAAACCTGTACAGTGTAAGTAGTTCAAACATAGATATAAGCAATACTATTAGTAATAGTATTTTACCAGTGACACAATCTGAGATGTTAAATCCCGAGTCAGCTAGTCATGACTCAGGATTACATCAGCAGAATTATTGCAATGTGAAAAATACTCCTGACAATGCAAATCATGTGTCCCCTACAAATGATTTCAATTTCAAGCTCATTCAAAATAACTCAGAGCCTCATAGCATAAACAATACTTCTCAGCCAGGACTCAAGGTCGACCTTAATACTAGTACTAGAATCTCTGGTGATACCATACGTTTGTTGTATCAGAATGTTCGTGGCCTTAAAACAAAAACAGATCAAATTTATCAAAACATATTGAGTGAAGATTTTGATCTTATAGCTATCACAGAATCGTGGTTATCACCAGATATTCATAATAATGAGATTTTTGACCCTAGATATAATGTATTTCGCCAGGACAGAGATCCCGTCAAATCTAATAAGAAACGAGGGGGTGGTTTGATTTTTGCTTCCAAATCGTCTCACTTTCTCACGACTAGAATAACAAAATGGGACATCTCTGATGAACAATGTGAGACAATGTGGCTCAAAACTTCATACAGGGGAGACTCTTTTTATCTAGCCTTAGTTTACTTTATTCCACCTGTAACAAGTTCCACCATAGAAAACTTTGTGAACTCCATGATAAATATCACTGATATACAAGGTCATAAAATAATAATTCTAGGTGACTTTAACATGCCTGATTTTATTGTACAATACGAAAAAGTTACACCTGATAATAATACTTCAATCTTTATAAGGCTTTTAAGTTACTTTAATCTTAGCCATAGAAATACCGTAAAAAACTTTTATGATAAAATTTTAGACCAATGCTTCGATAATTTTGAGTCACATTACACTTCTATCTTGCAAAACAAAACTGGTATTATTCAAATAACTCGTGGTAACCCCCTCGTAAAAGAGGATAAACATCATCCAGCCCTAGAATTAATACTAGGATATAAGAAAATTAGCCAAGAAAAACCTGATCAATATTTAATGACTAAATTTAATTTTCAAAAAACCAATTTACCTATGTTAAAACTAGAATTAGAGAAAATACAATGGGATGATCTAAAATATCTTGATGATCCTAACAATATTCTTGACCAGATATACACAAGACTGAATAACGTTTTTAAAGACCACATTCCTCTCACTTCTATACCCAAAATACATAAATTTCCATTATGGTGGTCTCACACAACTAAAAGAAATTTTAACCGCAAAGAACGTTTACGTAAAAAAAAAATAAAAATATCGAACAATCAAACAAATACTCAGAACTGAGACGTACAGTAAAGAAGCAAATTAAAACTGATTATAAAACCTTCATCCAAAACTCTGTAAAACAGCTTAAAACAGATAGTAAATATTTTTGGAAATTCATTAAACAAAAAAAAGAGCCTGGAAAATTAAAACAATATAAATATAAAGATAAAATAATCTCTTCTCCTAAAGAGATTTCACAAGCTTTCGCTGAACATCTTCAGACATCTTTTGCTCCTGACTCATGCACTTATAATATCTTTAACCTTCCACCTAGTATCTCGAGTGACTTTTTCTCTTTGCCAAAGGTTAGAGAGTCCGATATTTTGTTTCAAATCAATCAAATTGAATATAAAAAACCAGCAGGCCCAGACGGAATTCTACCCGGGTTTATCAAAAAAATTCCAAATGGATTCGTACGACCTCTTATGATTCTTTTTAACCGCTCATTAGATAAATCTGTCTTTCCATCCAAACTAAAAGAAGCTGTCGTCACTCCTATTCCTAAAAAAAGTTCCGATAAAATAGAGGACCAGCGTCCTATTTCAAATATTAATGCTTTCGCTAAAATCTTCGAAGGAATAATTTATGATACCTTATCAGTTTTCATATTCAATCATGTAAGCATTCATCAACACGGGTTCATTAAAGCACGTTCTACTGTTACAAACTTGGTAGAGTTTTCTCACTTTATAGCTGAAAATATTGAACGTAAACAAATCGACGTACTATATACCGACGTTGAAAAAGCATTTGACCGACTTAATCATGATGCCATACTCAGAAAAATGAATACTCTAGGTTTTTCCAGACCATCTTTATCTTTCTTCACATCATACCTAAGAGACCGCAAACTAAAAATCGGAGAAGTTACAATCACACCTAACTCTGGAGTAGCTCAGGGGTCAAAAATATCTAGCCTTTTATTTATAATGACGTATGACGATATTAGAAATCATATTGAATATTCTCACTACAGCCTTTATGCTGACGACTTCAAAATGTACAAAGCTATTAACTGTCCTGAAGACTGCTACCTTCTTCAACGTGACATAGATGCTGTATCTGATTGGCTAACAACAATTGGATTAAATTTTCATCCACTTAAGTGTAAACAAATTTCTTATAGTACTAAAGAAAAACGCATCGCAAGCACATACACCATAAATAATCAACCCGTGGAAACTACAAAATCTTTCAAAGACCTTGGTGTGTTATACCAATCAAACTTCTCCTTCATACCACATATAGAACAAATTGCAACCACGGCCTACAGAAACTTGGGTATGATTATTCGATATTGCAAACAAATCGATGATATTGATGCTATTCGAGTTCTGTATTTATCTTTAGTTCGATCAAAAGTTGAATACGCCTCACTGATATGGTCTCCTAGTCAAAAAAATCATTCAAAAACAATCGAAAATATACAAGCTAAATTTGCTAGATATCTATTCAAAAAAGTAAATAATTTTTATCCGACATATCCAGAGCAAATCTCTTACTCGCTTCTTATTGAAAACCTTGACCTGCTTAAGCTGGAAGATCGAAGAGAACTAGAAAAAATGAAATTTCTTTACAAAATAATAAATAATAACATTGACGCACCACAAATTCTTTCAAAGATCTCCTTCAAAGTTCCTCGACCAGGCCTGAGACAAAGAAACTTATTCTTTGACATACAAAACAATATTTCGCCAAAATCCCCCATCACATCGTCCATGAAGACATTCAATAACTTGGACATAAAACCTGATTTTTCGTTAAACTACAACGATTTCACAGATTTTCTGAACTCTCAATAGCAGAGCCTAATTCAAAAATGAAATATCCGTTAATACATTTTAAATAGGTACATAGAATTTATCAATCTATACATATTTACCTTTATGTACTTAATTATAAGAATTAGTTTTATGAAAATTATTACCCTATTGTATCGATTAACGAAACCTATATGTATATTTATGCTAGTATTGTTACATTTAATTCCTTTATTATATGTAATGTTGCATATCTTAAAAAAAAAAAAAAAAAAATATGTACTGCTACATAGATAAGTACATAACATCCCGCGTCCCATCGAGAATGTGGATGTGCCTGGCTGTGGCAAGGTAAGGTCTCGTGTACATGACATAGGTACCATGTACTGCTACATAGATAAGTATATAACATCAAGGAGGAGTGCCACAAGTACGGGATAGTGCGGACATTACATACTCTGTACTTGTACAATGTACATACATCAAATTAAATAAATATATAACACGCTGCCTCCCACAGCACAAGGGCCATACTTCATTGATGGGGTATTTCTTGTGGGTTGATGATATCTAAAAAAAATAAATAGTATAAATAATTGATGAAATATGCTGATTTCTTGTACTATTTCTTTGCTTTACACTCGTAGCAGTGGACAGTCCATTCCACCAACTCCCTACATTATGAACAATATCAGGAGACTTTATCTTAGATCCGCTCCTGGTGTACCACTTCACACCCTCGAGAGTTGACCCCTCAGATGATAATAATAATGTTAAACATTAAGGGCGGAATTAATAGACGTTTTTGTAATACCTCTGTGGCGCTAAGTCACGGATTGCTTACTGTGTAAGATAGAGAAAACCGACACTTACCAACGACTTAAGTTATTAATGTTGTCTATTAATTCCGCCCTGAGGATTAGGGCAGCAAATACAGAATAGCGGGAAGTTATGTTTCTTACACCCCCTGTGTTTCTCCTCACCACCACCAGGTGTTCATCGAGTTCAACAGCATCCTGGACTGCCAGCGCGCGCAACAAGCACTCACCGGTCGCAAGTTCAACAACCGGGTGGTGGTCACTTCCTACTGGGACCCGGAGAAGTACCACCGGCGCGAGTTCTAATTTTCCGGCGAGTTTTAATCTGCTCGTTGGATTAGTGCGGCGCAAGTTTCAAAAGTCTTCGGGGGCTACCTCCTCAACGTGTAAATGTTAGTTTTGTTTTTTTTTTTTTCTCAGTACATGTAAATCTTGGTTTTCATTTCATGTTGACACAGAATTCAGAGTACGTTTTGGCTGTAATGTGTTGAACTAACATGTGTTTTAAGCTCGAGATATTTGATAGAATTAATTTATATTATTTAAAAAGTATTTACTCTGAATATTAGGAATTGAGATTTATAAAAACTGGCGCTTTTGATTTAAATTCTCCCATATTATGTACTACGATAGGAATATCCTAGACACAAGATTAAACCTACCTTCTTTTTTAATTTTGTGTGATTCGTTTGCTTTTTGACCCACCCCTTCTTCTTAACAGTTGAGTCTCACTTGAAATTTTAGACGTTTGTGTTGAGATAAGTCACAGTAATTATTCATTTATTTTTCAAATAATGTTGAAAGTTATTTTCTGACATACTCTGTTTCAGTCTAAATGGTTCATTGTGCAGAATTTTTAAAGTATACGTATGTATGTAGGTACTTTCAAGTGAGAGTTATTTAAATTTGAAACATCTCTGAAGCCCAATATTTTATGTTTCATATCACATGTATTTGGGTTGAAATATATTTTTATTTTTCTCACCTAATTTTCATATTACTGCTCTTTAGTCCAGTGGCATGTTTGTTCTCTGCCTATGGACTGGATTTGTCCCTTAGGGTAGCACCAACAGTTTTCATCAGAACACAAGCTCACTGTTATATAGATATAAGTATTGCTTTCTCTAATCCCACTGTAACTAGCTGTCCTAAAATACCAACACATCAGTCTGTTAAACCGTTTAACCGAATGTTTAAAGTATTTTTAAAACCCAATGAAAAGACGGTGTGGGTCTCTTTTAATATGAATTTTGAAACTGACTGATGTATGTTACCTTGGAAAAGTTGAATCTCCCATTGAACTTGGGCTTCTCTTGTTTAATTTAATCTGTTTTTTGTTATATTTCTATCATGCCTAGGTGAGATTTCAAGAACAATGAAAAAGCTAGTTGCAAGTTTTTTTCTTCAAAACATGTGGTATGGCATTGCGTCTGACTGACTGTCTAGATACTCTAGATGATATCTTTGGCTCGGGTATTCAAAAAATTGAAAAAATAAAAATAAAAGCATCTGAATAAAATAATACTTCCCATGTCCAGTTCAATTAAACTCGCAAGATAAAAAGTAATAATTTCTATAAAAAATGTTGATAAAATCCTTTGTCACATTTGTGGTGGATAGTGAAGCATTACGAGATATTTAATTAAATTTATTTAACCTAAATCTAACTGCTTGTTCATAATGCCACTACCTGCAAATCCATTCAAATAGCTTATCATTATTCTTCACGAGTTACAAACGAGTATTGAGAAGAATTTTACAAAAGATTTAAAGAACATTTCAATCTTTTAATAAAATTTTCATTTTGTACTGGTTTTCTCACTTTTAGTAGGATTATATTTGTTTTAAATGTTCAATATTTTCTTTCTAAAACTGTGAAATAAAAACTTGCCTGAAGTTAATGGAATACTGTACACACAAGACTTGTTTGTTTTATTTCATTATATCAAGGACAAAAATATGTAATAGACAATACATTTATAAACAAAGAACAAATAGAAATACTCACAAACGCGGTGGAGTAATTTTGGCAAATCAACTTGTATTTTTTGGTGGCGAAATGCACAATTGCACATAGTGTTTCAATTGTTGGAATATTTTAACCCTAGATTTCTTTTTCTTTCTTTAAAAAAAATCTAAGAAAATCTTCTCATTGATTGACTCATGATCTGATCTCTGTACGTATTTCCCAAATGGCAATACCTAAGAATCTGATAATGTACCTTTTTTCTTTTTTTTTGTGGCTAAATGTGCTATAAAAAAAAATAGCCACTGGAGAAAAACGTGTACCGTGGCGAACGGCAAGGATTGAGCTGTACATATTTATCTATGAGAACTACCCTAACATACCACTGCGAGCTTTCAGAAATCCACCCTGGATTTTTACAGATACGCTAGAAACTTATAATTGCAATTTTCTTTTAGTTGTTGCTCCATGTGTAGACAGAATTGGTTTCGAGGGACAAAATTAATAGTGCTTTAGTTTTACTAAAGACGATTTTGAATAATATTTTCACTTACTGATATAAGAAAAAAATAATTCTAACATGTGAATTCTGTCCACTTACGACGCCCCAGGTTTTAAGGAACAGAATAATATCTAGCACAGAGCATACAACATTAAATATAACATCTAACACAGAGAATACAACATTAGATAGAATATCTAGCACAGAGTATGCAACATTAGATTTAACATCTAGCACAGAGCATACAACATTGGATGTAAAATCTAGCACAGAGCATACAACATTGGATATAACATCTAACACAGAGCATACAACATTAGATATAACATCTAACACAGAGCATACAACATTAGATAAAATATCTAGCACAGAGTATGCAACATTAGATATAACATCTGACAGAGCATACAACATTGGATATAACATCTAGCACAGAGCATACATCATTGGATATAACATCTAGCACAGAGCATACATCATTGGATATAACATCCAGCACAGAGCATACAACATTGGATATAAAATCTAGCACAGAGCATACAGCATTGGATATAACATCTAGCACAGAGCATACAGAAGTACACTCATGAGTGGGAACCACTTGCTGATAAGACTAAGGGCTGCAGAGTTAGGCTTGGGGGTGGTGGGTTGTGTGGGAGGGGTGGGCCCAGTAGTGGACGGGGAGGCGGGGGGTGTCGTGGGCCGAGGGCTTGGCGTGCTAGTGGGGGGAGGGGCGGTGGTGCTGGGGGTGTGGGCGGTGAACCAGGTGGAGAGAGCCGCCTGATGGGTGGCCTGGTCTTTGAAACGATCAGCAGTGTGTTCGAGGGTCTTGTTGATGTAGGAAGAAATGCTCGAGTCGTTCTTGATGGTCTCGAGGATTTTGGTGAACTGGGGACAATACATCATACAATACTTTGTTTATTCTAGGGGTATTTTTCTTTTGGATATTTTTTGTCTTGGCGTTGTGAACATACTTTATGTATCAAATGCACAATAAAACAATCTTACTTACTTCCAGGTTCGAGATTTCCAAATATTTCCATTTTATTCCAAGGTCAACTTCACCACATTCGTTCAAGAAAATGCGTTTCGGTACTTTTTAAAGATAAACAATGGACTTCCTCTTCTAAAAGAAAAATGACTTGCTTCCAGTTTTGTTCATTTTATTCCAGTTTGGTTAACTTTCGTTAGAAAGAAAAATACGGCTTCTCAGTCGGTAAGGGCAACAAAGAAGAGTTGAAATAAGGTCTCAATAGTCTCCGTGTTTGGCAGAGACTTATTATCTGAGCGGTATTTTCCCATATGGTATTTTGACCACAGAATTAGAAAAACGTCTTGGGCTTGCTGCTAGATTAATGAGAATATGGCCCAAATCAATGAACGACGCTAAAGCGGAGACTAATACTATAATGGCGTGTTTATTACCATGCCAGCCAATCTCATGACTGAAATCCTATGCTATAGCTATAGTAACAGTGTCCACCACAGCAGCGTTCATTAATTCGGGCTTATTAGTACAAACCAGCCAACAATTACAAGCCAGCCTGGCTTACAGTTTCCTAAGGGTTCAATGGCCTCATAAAGAAAAAGCCCAAGTAATTACGTGGGTTAATCGCACGTAGAAATAATTATGTGGTTCAGGACGAGCCAACTTTGAATTTTTTTTTTTTTATAAGAAGAGGAATGTTTTATTTAGTTTTTTTTTTTTTTTTTTTTTTTTAAGTGGGGTTTAACGTCGCTTTCAACTGCCATGGTCATATCACGACGGGGGTTTTACCCTCCATTCGCAGGAAACTCACAAACCTGCTACTCACATTGACCTCACCCAGCCTGAGTGGGGCCGGGAAAAGCCAGCGTCACGAGAATTAGAATTTGAATGGTCACCCATCCAAGTCTTAACCTCGCTGGATGTCGCTTAACTTCGGTGTTCTGAAGGGAACCGGTGTATTCAACATGCCATCGACGCTGGCTAATTTAGTTTTACTATATAAAAAAAACTTGTCCAAGGGACCGTCCTTCCGGAAGGGAACCGAGGATGCAAGAAGCATTTCCTCTTTGAATGGCCAGACTAATTTTTTGGTAAAGAAAATGATTGGAACGGGGATCACCCGTAATTCCAATCAATTTCTTTCACAAATGGTCTAACCATTTTTTCGAGTCGACGCTCCAATTGTCTGGAGACCATCACTCACCCCTCCAGCTGTAGCCAAGCTGGCTACAAAAACACCATTATATTATTATGTTTTGTGAACACGTCTCACCTCCGCCAGTTCCGCCTGGTTCCTCACGCTGGCTCCAACGCGGGACACAATGCTCTTGAGGTTATCCTCGGCGGGGGACAGCTCATCCTCCCGAGCCTGCTTGAGGAGGGCGGGCCCCTGCGTCTTGACGAAGCGCAGTGCGGCCTTCACTCCGACCGGGTCTTCTATCACCGACTGGATGAGGATGTAGTGGTCCTGCGTGCGCACCTCTGTGCTGTTGCCTGTGATCTTGCTCAGTAGACTGGGGAGAATACCGAGAGATTATTATTATGCCTGTGATCTTGCTCAGTAGACTGGGGAGAATACCGAGAGATTATTATTATGCCTGTGATCTTGCTCAGTAGACTGGGGAGAATACCGAGAGGTTTTTATTATTATTATCTGATCTGGTTGCAGGGTTTTCAGTGAAACCCTAACAATTAACACTGCGACCTAATTAGATCTATTGTGGAAAGTTTTTTTTTTTTTTTTCTTCCTAAAAGTATAAATAAATATTATAGAATTCAACTTATGGAATTTTTCAATTCTAAAGGACCATATAGTAGCAATGACGAATCAAATCAAATCTATATATTTTTATTACATTTAGCCCAATTTTCATCACTACAATTTTATATATGTGATATTCAACCCCCAAGCAGCCTAAGACGATCGTTTCGTTCTTATTTGAACTCATCAGTTAGGCATAGCTGATTATTAATTTCTTGCCGAGCCCAGGGTTTGAACCTGAGACCCATGGATCAATGGTACCACATGTTTGAATATCACATATATAAAATTGTAGTGATGAAAATTGGGCTAAATGTAATAAAAATATATAGATTTGAAATATTATAGATTTATTTATGAAACAACAAACATAATTATCAAAGTTGGTAGATAAAGTCCAGAGAGGGATTGGGAGGAAAAGTCCCAAGAATACTGGATGATTCTAAGAAGATACTAAGAATGATTCTATTTAGTTTTAACGTCCTGATTGAGATAGATAGTCAGAACGGGGGTTTTACCCTCCATTCGCTGGGAATCGTACCAGCTACCCACATTAACCTCCCCCAGCCTGGGTAGGGCCGGAAATGCTAGCCTCACGTGTTCGGAGGGAACTGAATTTTCTTCGAAAAGTCTGCTCCAACCGGGGATCGAACTCGGGATCTCTGGACTACGGGCAGTAGTCACAACCATTACGCCACGGAGGCTGGCTTACCGAGAGGTTAGTCAAAGGCAATTAAGCCCTGGAACAAATTCATTTTCCTGGCAAGAAGTAACACAATACTTCCCAATTAGGTGTTGGGTCATCGCGAGTGCATCGGAAGGTGTCCCTTACGAACCACTAGTGGCTGTGACCTGTGACCATATTTTTAATAAAAACTTTTATTGGTTCCGGGACCTTCTGCATAATAGAGTATTGTACGATTGAGCTAATCTTGCATTTCGATGGTTTTGAAATAAAAACTTTGAGTGACATGTAAGAGTACAATAAACAAAGAAATAAGCAAGTCTCACCAAAAGATAATTTGTTCAAGTAGGTAATAGTCTTTTTTTGTTTCCAACTACGACTTGTTTCCAAAGATGTTATTATCTACTTCCGAAAAAAAATATTATTAGAAAGCGGAAGAATTTGTTTTTTATATATTTTTTTTTTTTTTCAACAAAGGTTTTTGCTCCGATTTATTTATTTTTTCTTCTCATATATCTGGACGTTTCATAATCTCCTGAGCAACTTTGGTTTTGTGTCCGTCTGCCGGTCTGTTTCTTATTTGTATTTTTAGTGTCTAGAAGTCTCACACCCCAGATATTTATGTTGATTTGTGTGACTTTCACCCAAGCCTCACTCACTTGTAGAGAATCTCCTCATCCTGCGAGCAGCCCAAGGCATGAAGCAGAGCTATCTTCTCCGAGGCCAGGTCCGTCTTCAGGTAGTAGTTCCAGAGGGCAGTCCACTGCTCCTTGGTCCCGAGCCTGATTCCCGTGCAGTATACTGCGCCCTTGATGTTGGGGTTGATACTGGAATTGGTTTAAATAAGTACATAATATAATTATATACAATGAAAATAATAGAGAGGGGTGAGATCTGTTTGACTTAGATTAAGAGGAAGCTGATACAAGGCGAGAAGTTTTAACATGGAAGATTAAAAAAAAAAAAAAACTGAAACCAGAGCAAACCCTTTTCAAAGATGTTTTAATTATTGTTGAAAAATAAATAAATAAATGTTACACACCTACTTTCTATTAGCATAATTACAAAGTTACAATTACTACTTTCAACTAGTATAATAATTAGAATACATAAATGTATAAGTATAAGTAGTGCTTTATTTAGATTGTCAGCGCAAGACATGTAGTCCCATTATGCCAACAGTTTAACAAAGCACCTGTTATGATAATTTCTTTGGATAATTTTATGAGATTGGTTAGTTGTGGTTCTCCTACTTCCACCTTTTACGACTGGATGCTCTTTTTAAAGCCAAGGCGCCAAGGATTTGTGTTATTGTCTTTTAGCTTTAAAGCTGGTACCCATCTGTTAACCGCACCCAGGGAAAGAACGTCAGCCTTTTTTTAAACCAATACTAATAAATTAACTTCTTTCCATCAGCTCTATAGTTCTGATATGTAGGAAAAAAAGATTGCCATTTTTTTATTTTTAATATCAAAAGGGTCTTATTAATAATAATAATATATCGCCTTATTTATAGTGCACGATTAGGACTATGAAGCCCCATTATTCCAGCAGTAAGCCCAAGACAAATAATTATTATGTGGTAAAAATCCCAAATGGGAGGATAACTTGTCATGTCCCGGCTGGGTTTCGAACCCACGACCTCTGGAACCTCTGGATTCACAGAGTGTCGCCTTTACCACTGAGCTACCGGGACAGACAATATTATTGGGATTATTACTTGGAGCTCTCAGGCGCTTGAATCCAGTCCCGGAACTTGTGAGCAGCCTCGCTGGTGCAGCCGCTGTGGCCCAGCTGACAGATCCAGTCTGACACAGTGGACCTGCCAATCTTGCTCATGCTCTCTTCTGTGGCCTTGTCTTCCAGGCCCAGCACCTTGAATATGCCGTCCATGCGAGTTGTGATGTAGGTCTGGAATTGAGAGTAGTTTTTTTTTTTTTAAGTGGGGTTTAACGTCGCTTTCAACTGCCATGGTCATATCACGACGGGGGTTTTACCCTCCATTCGCAGGAAACTCACAAACCTGCTACTCACATTAACCTCACCCAGCCTGAGTGGGGCCGGGAAAAGCCAGCGTCACGAGAATTAGAATTTGAATGGTCACCCATCCAAGTCTTAACCTCGCTGGATGTCGCTTAACTTCGGTGTTCTGAAGGGAACCGGTGTATTCAACATGCCATCGACGCTGGCTTGAGAGTAGTTTAGTGTCATGGGGAAAGTAAATATTTTTTACAAGTAGAACACGTAAGAAGCTTTAGCATTATAGGTAAAGTACCTATAATGCTAAAGCTTCTTCTTCTTGCTAAATTATCTTGACCCGTCCATCTCAATGGACGGGTCAAGATGCGACTAATAGGTCCCATTCATATACAGCAGCAGAGCCCATCTTGTTCTGACCATAGGAGGGACGCAAAATTTATTGTGTAATACATAGACGTTTTTTTAATACCTCTGTGGCACTAAGTCACGGATGCGTACTGTGTAAGATAGGGAAAATCGACACTTACCAACGACTTAAGCTATTGATGTTGTCTATTAATTCCGCCCTTAGTGTCATGGGGAAAGTAAATAATTTTTAAAAGTAGAACACGTAAGAAGCTTTAGCATTATAGGTATAAGAAGAAGCTTTAGCATTATAAGTATAAGAAGAAGCTTTAACATTATAGGTATAAGAAGAAGCTTTAGCATTATACTGGTAGTCAAGTCGTTAACGTGCTAGTCTGGTAATCCAGGTAGCGCAGGGATCCGTTGATTCGAATCCCACCCAGTGCATGAATTTTTCCTCATTAATTTGAGTTTGTCACCACATAATAATAAGACTCGTGAGGATTAGGTGGTAGAAAATGCTTTGAGCATTAACCTCGCCTGGTGGTTAACTTCCACTAAAGAGTGTTATTATATTATTATAGGTATAAGTACCTATAATGCTAAAGCTTCTTCTTCTTGCTAAAGCATCTTGACCCGTTTATTAAGATGGACGGGTCACAATGCGACTGCTAGGTCCCCGCTCATGTACCATTCATATACAGCAGCAGAGCCCAGCATCTTGTTCCGGCCATAAGAGGGACGCAAAAGTTATTGCGAAATACATAGACGTTTTTGTAACACCTCTGTGGCACTAAGTCACGGATTGCGTATTGTGTAAGATAGGGAAAAACGACGCTTAACAATTACTTAAGTTATGGATGTTGTCTATTGATTTCGGCCTTAGACTTAGTAGATTTAGGGCGGAATTAATAGACGTTTAATTAATATTAACCGTTACGCCACGCAGACTTGCTGTGGCGACATGACCAGAGTAAAAAGAAATTAATGCAATAGAATTCGTGAAGGAGGCTCTTAGTAATGCTGCGCTACCCATAAAAAATGTGAAGAGGCCTATTGCTTCACCACAAATAAACTCATACATACATTTGGTTACACAATAGGGCAGTTCTCACCAGGAGCGGTCGGTGGGAAAATGTTTTGGGGGTGCTTCCACATAAACCGGACTAAAATGGGATTTACAGAGTCACTCTTCTAGTACCTATCGAGTTTGTATATTAGGCCAATCATTATACTTATAAACTAATATTATTCGAGAAATGTTTAGTGATTTTTGTACAAGCTAGGACATGAACAAAACCTCTTTTTCCCTTTCGTCTGGGAGTGCTACAGTTCCGCAGCTCCTTAGCACTGGCCGCACCTTTACATAATTCCTGGGGGTCTTTTCTACAAATAGAAGAAATTCCTGTGTGCTGCGTCCATTATTTAGACCGGCCGCGCCTGGTTCTCACCTTCATCTGGTTGCCTAGCTCTGTACCCGCGTAGAGGCGCAGGAAGTAGTGCAGGTGAGAGTACACGGAGTACCAGGGGATGAAGTCGGTCTCCTTGCTCAGGTACTGGGTCAGCTCCAGGGCCGTCTCTAGTTTCAGCAGGCCGGCTTGGGCCAGGGAGAAGGCATCGTCTAGGATTTGGGCCCGGTTGAGCACATGAATGTGGGTTGGGTCGGAGTTAAGTTGCGCGATCAGCAGGGCCCAGTTAGCGTCGTCGTAGTTTACACGATAGAAACCTGGAATCACAATAATTATTAATAATATATCTAGCAGTGCCATAACCAATCAACCTCAACCATGAGGTTGAACAACGTCGACTCTGCTTGAGCGGGATAAGACAGAGTAAAAGAAGAAAAAGAAGATATCTAGCAGTCTGTACCTCAGCAAATAAGCTGAATAATTGGAACCAGTTGTTCTGTTATTGTATTAATTTTGATGTATATAATATTTCTGTTCCAAATAAAGGTTTATTTATTTATATCTAGCAGTGCGCCACACCAAGTTCCGGCCTACGCAGTGTGTATAATTCACGAAACATTTCGAGCTGTTTATAACTCCCCTCCCCCTGAGACATTGAGACGTAAAGGAGGATGATTTGTATGAACGCCGTATAAATTTTGGTTATACAATGTGCAATAAAAAATGGATTTCATTATTTTGGCTTATAATTCAAAGCGAATCCTTGTACCTACAGACGAAAATTATGTGAGCCTATCTATGTATAGTATCTATAGGTAATATTAAAAAAATTAATTGAGTGTTTCACAGCCTGTTTATTTTGTAGCCATGAAAGAGCAGCTACTGTATACGTAGGTAGATCAATAAGTACCCGTGTTTAGGGACATGTTACATCATTGGTGAAACTTGTTGATACTTGTTGATGGAAGGACATCTCAAATGACCACATCCAAAGTTTGAAACGGATTACTCTCTTAGTTTTCATTTATCGGTCACTTGAAGTTGTTGTGTTGCGTATAGTTGAGTGATATGGAAAAAGAACAGTACCGAGCAGTTATTCGATTCCTTTTTTTGGACGGGAAAAAATGTGATGAGATAAAATTAAAGTTAGATGCTGTGTACGGGAGCTCTTCACCTTCTATGACCACTGTTCGCTTTTGGTTAAATGAATTTAAACGAGGGCGCACAAGCATTTTTGACGAGGACCGCCAGGACGCCCAGAAGACGTGTGTACCGAGGAAGTCGTGGAAAAAGTGCATGATATTATTCTCAAAGATCGCCGAACAAAAGTGCGTGAAGTAGCTGAGAGTGTGGGCATTTCATATGGAACTGTTTTTAAAATCCTTCATGATAAGCTGGGCATGAGAAAACTATCGGCGCGATGGGTGCCGCGATTGCTCACAATTGACAACAAACGAATTCGGCTGAATTGTTCAAAGGCTAGTTTAGAACTCTTCAATCGCAATCCAGATGATTTTTTGCGTCGAGTTGTGACCGTTGATGAAACCTGGATACATCACTATACCCCAGAAACCAAACAGCAGTCAAAAGAATGGACTTTGGTTGGAGAATCTGCCCCAAAGAAGGCGAAATCGGTCCAATCGGCCGGAAAAGTCATGGCTACCGTTTTTTGGGATGCAAAGGAATTATTCTTATTGACTTCTTGGAAAAAGGAAAAACAATAACTGCTGCATATTATAGTGAGTTATTGACACGATTTGATGCAAAATTGAAGGAGACACGCCCCCATTTGGCGAGAAAGAAAGTCTTGTTTCACCATGACAATGCACCAGCTCACTCATCTGGAATTGTTGCTGCTAAAGTCCATCAACTTGGATACGAATTATTGCCACACCCACCTTACTCACCTGACCTAGCCCCCTGCGATTATTTTTTGTTTCCTAACTTGAAAGTTTGGCTCGGTGGAAAGAGGTTCAGCTCAAATGATGACGTCATAAGCCAGACAAAGGGCTATTTTGAGGAGTTCGAAGGGAGCTACTTTTTGGAAGGGCTAAAAAAGTGGCAGGATCGCTGGAAGAAGTGTGTAGCCTTGAAAGGAGACTACGTCGAAAAATAGAACCCAAAAATGTAAGTATCTCGCACTCTTTTTTCAAACACGGGTACTTCTTGATCCGCCCTCGTACGTTTGTGGTCTGTTTTGTAGCTTGCCCCGTAGTATGCTTCCCATCTGATGGGCTAGAAGTGACACATTACTTTCCATTTTAGGTGCTGGGTCAACAACAAGAGGCATCCCATTAGAATACAATTCGAGTGAGACCTTAATACTGAGCTAAACGTGCGTTCATTTTGTTCTATACATTTATTATTTTACTATAGCTAACCTGCTGTCACGATGAAATAAAAGCGTCATAGACTTATTGCCAATTTAATCTCATTCAAAGTCAGCCACGTTTCTCTTTTTATTTTCATAAGAAATACACCATATCTCTTTCTGTCACAGAAGACCATTCAAATTCGAACCTTCGTGATGCTGACTATTCCCGGCCCCACTCAGAGGTTAATTTGAGTAGCTAGTTTGTTAACTTCCAGCGAATGGAGGGTAAATCCCCTACCCAAAAAAGACTGGTTTCTTCGGGTGGAATTAATATACGTTTTTGTAATAGCCCTGTGGCACTAAGTCTCGGATTACATAGTGTCTAAGATAGGGAAGACCGATACTAAGCAATGATTTAAGTTATCGATTTTGTCTATTAATTTCGCCCTTGAAGTTGTGTCTGTACGTACCAACTTCTTTGACATTGACCAGCACCCACTCCTGGCTGTTAGGTAGACTGATCTGCCTGCTGTTCTCGGTCTTGAGGAACCACACCTGGTTGCTGAACGTGGGTCCCCCACTCTTGGTCGTGTAGGTGATGGGAATGGTCCAGCGGGTCTTGTCTGCGTCCATGTCCGACTTCTTCAGTAAGAAACGTTGCTGGAAAGAGGACACGAAACGTCATCATAGACTTGGGAATTCTAGAATGGACCAATAAAATTTCTTTCGATGACCTTCATAATATAAGTAAGTTATCATGTTTGTGTTAATCACTTTCGTGACATCACAACTACTCAAACTCGCTTTATTAAAACTACGCTGAAACCGGGACTTGAACCACCGACCTTCAGGTTGCACCGCCTTATCGATCAAGCTACTGAGATCAGCGACCTACGTAATATATATTTATGCAAAAGTAACAATATTGCTCCAGATAAGTGACAAAGGAAATATTATTTAAATTATAATACGGGTTGCCATCGCTATTTTAAACCCCAGATACTCTTGGACTCAAGGGGTTTATGAATAATACCTTTTCAAGAAAAATCTTATTATTATCACTCTACTCTTCCTTCTAAATAAGTTAGAATTAGCTTTAGAGGTAACTCCATGTTGTATTAATAATTTATTTATTGTCAATAAAGTAAAAAAAATCCAATTTAAAATTTTCACCCTCTTCTACACTGACCAAGTTGAAAATCCGACCATTTTTCCGCCAATTATTATATTCTTAGCATAACTTCGTGTGTTTTTTAACGGACGATTGTTTCTAGTTCATCAGGATATACTCGTAATACATGGAGTTTTATGGAAATATGGTAAATGTTTGGATTTTTTTGTAGTTCAGAATATTTATCTTTTCCATTCTCTTAAATTTCCTCTTTTATTTATTTCTTTCTCTGCTCTTACCTGAGTGAGTGTGGCAATGTTGCTGGAGTAGTTCCTCGTCACAGTCACCAGAGGGAAGCCAGGTTTGTTGGTCCACTCGTCCACAAACTCAGTGATGGAGGAGAGGCTTGAAGGCAGGACCGAGGCGTTGGCGAAATAGATGGCATCGTCGAAGGCCTCCCACAGATTGCCTGGTGAAACTGTTCCCCTGGTGGATGAAAGAATATAAGATTGTTGGTGTCTACCTTTTTTTTCTTCCTCAATATTTTGACCCGGGATCAGTACGGTTCGATTTTGTAACGTATCCAGTACACGGTAAAGTATATAGTTGTGAGAGAAATCTCTCACAACCATACTGATTGCGGGTTAATTTATTTCTAATAATTTAGAAACGTATTTTCACTGATCTTATTATTTTTCTAAGAAAGCTTAATTTACTAAGCTTAATATTTTTTTCCCAATAAAGAACTATTCTTTTTTGTTAAAATTAATTTGTATAATAATAAAATTCCGGCCCGTAAAAGAGGGAGGCAGAGGTACAATACTAACTTACACCTGTGGAAGGGTTGTAAGGGCGCCAAAATTTCATGCCTATGAAACTATAGAGTAAATACACCTCATTATTAATTATTTAAATTAAGTTTTAAAGTTCAATAGGATTTCAAGACGGAATCATCCTTTTTTCTCGCTGGGAATCGTCTGGTGTTGTTTCTCAGAATTGCGGCCAACGGAAGACTTAGTTATCATATTTGTGTTAATCACAATCGGTTAAAACTCCAACTTGAGGGCGTGTCTGGTCTAGCTTAAATTTAATCCTGTTTCATAATTTGGCCCTAAGATTTACCCTAAATGACCACTGAACTTACTTCAGCTTATCCGAGGATCCTTCCTTCAGATAAAGTCTCAGACTCTGCTTGAATATCTCCGGTGTTACCGCATGCTCTATCATCCGCAGTACAGAACCACCTTAACAGGGAGAAATTGAAGACATATAATTTAACTTGACCAATCGTAAATAATAATAATAATCGGAGCTACAGGGCTCATATCAAACATTACCTGTGAAGCCATGAAAGATGTCCCTGGAACACACAATTTTCCCCTGATGCAGAAAGCTGTAGTGCTGAGTACAGCACACATACTACGCAAAGTACTGTGATGATCCCAACGCAATGTCATCAAATCAAGGATTCACCCCAGGTGCATGGTTTGCACTCGGTGAAATCCCAGAAATGAAACCATAGCACAAGTTATGTGATATACAGGGTGTCCCGTATACAGATGCAAATATTTTGAGGGTAGGTTCAGCCCACCGTGGACTATCATATGAGCGAAACTTGCAGTGGGGCATTTTGCTTCGTTAAAGAGTTATGACCAAATCCCTGTTTTTCCCACAGGTCTAGAGGTCACTTGGATCGATGCACGTTTTTAAAGAAATGATAGCCAGTAAGTAATTTTTGACTTCATGTATGGATAGTCATGCATATTTCCCTTGAAATGCAGTTGGTCGCATAAAAAAATATTGAAAGACCAGGGAGATATTTAATCATAAGTTCAATACTTTTCTAAAATTTGATTTTTCCCTGTTTTCCCTTTCGTAAATTTAGAGTACTTCTACAATTGCAATTCTGCGTATCACTAGTTAAAAAAATACCCTATTATGTTTAGTTTTATAAAAAAGAAAGCTCATTTATATTACTTTAAAGATCATGGAACGCAGTACACACAAAGCTCAAAAAACACTTCTGAATCATGATGGAAAATTCAAAGTTGGCTGAATTTTAACAGAATTGGCGCGTAATTTGAGGTATAAATACACTGCTCTGGGATGTTTAACAGAGGGAAATTGATCATTCACAGTGGTCGGTCAGTGTGAACTTTTATGTGAATGGGGTTACGGAATCACATAGTTATCATGAGGAAAAATGAGAGAGGCTGCAACAAAAGCAGCAACCAGTGGTGTAATTATGGAAAAAGAATACACATGGAGAAAGACTCTGCGCTACCAACAAAAATTATGATTTTATTTTTAGAAGTAAAATTAAAAATATCATTTTTGTGTTTATCACAATCATGATATCAAAAAACATAACAAATAATGCCGAAAATTAACCTTGGGTAAAACTCGAACATCCAACCTTAAGGTTACTATTATTATTAATACTTTATTTTTATTTTATAAACAATTGGACCAAGCTTTATTTACATTTTTTTTACTTTCCTTATCCTATAATAAGGAAAGTATTGTATTCGTCGAAAATTTGACCTACCCAGCTTTTCACATTTCTGGACGAATCATAGCCTCAGGATACGAAAAAAGTTGTTTTCAGCCATTGGTCCGTGCGTCTGTCTGTGTGTGTGTGTGTGTGTCTGTGTGTGTGTCTGTGTGTGTGTCTGTGTGTGAACAGGATATCTCAAGAACGGTAAGAGCTAGAGACTTGAAATTTGGTATGGTAATTAATTTTATACACCAGACGAACCATGAAACTTTTGGTTGAAATCGGCCGCATTCTGCGGCCGCAGGGCCGCAAATATTGTCCGTGAGCACCGCTTCTTTGAATTGGTTAAAGATACAAAAAAAGTTAGAGAACAACATTTTCTCAGATTAAAAAAATAATAGGGGTTCACTCTGATCATTTTTTTGATATCTTTAACTTTTTGGAACCCGGCCCCAATTTAATGGTATTGTGGGGGGGACCCGCTTGGACTAACTTTTTTATTATTCACATTAGATAGAGGTTGCGACATATCAAATCCAATGATTTTTAGGTGCTGATTACGAATTTGACATTTATTTATAGCAAACTGTTAGCGTTGAGTCACCAGTGGCGGAAATTGACCGCTCTTTACTTTTCTTATTTGTGACTATTCAGCTATTCACTATTTGTTATTTGTGACTATTCACTATCACTAGATAGCTCAAAAATAATATACTTGGAGACTTGAAATTAAGTATCTATGCTGGCATTATAAGTACGTATACTATAAAACTTTTGGTTAAAATCGGCCGCATCTTTCGATAGGTTAGTTACAAAAAATGTCTCAAACGGAAAGGTTTGGGGAGGAAGGTGGAGAGGATGATCAGACAGACAGTGCTGCTGCTGCTGATTGTATTATATTTCGGAGAATAAGGAGACCATCTTTATTGAGATGAATAAGGTCAGTTTTATTGGAAGGATAGGTCATTTCATAGAATCTGACCAGAGGATAAGGATGAAGAAGATCAGCGGCAATGAATGGATGAAAAGATTCAACAACAGTGACTAAAGGATTTTGGGAATAAACGTCAACTAGCCACAAATTGAACAATCTGATGGTTTCGTTGACGTCAAGCGGAAGATTAGGGATAGGCGGAATCTGGCACAGAATTATATGTTTAAATCGTCTCGAACAGTATTTAACAAGTTTTTTATGAGACTGTTTTAGACTATTTATATTCACGCCTTTGATAAAATCATTTGTCCCCGCAAGAAGACAGAGGACATCATTCTTGTGATTCAGGTTAGGATTTACTTTGAAATATTTAGAATGGATAAGATCGTAGATGAAAGGATTAGATGGAAGAGAAGTGACCGAAGCTCCACTCTGGGCCAAGCAGAGACTGTCAGGAATAGGACACTGGTTGTTCATGCGAACAAAAACAGAATCACCAATCAGGATAATCATGATGAAAAAGGGATGAAAAAATAAAGAAGTTTATTTTTCGGAAATAAGTCAAGTAAAGGAACTCCGTCAAGTAAAGGAAATAAGTCAAGTAAAAGGCAGCCTCCGTGGCGTAATGGTTGTGACTACTGCCCGTAGTCCAGAGTTCCCGAGTTCAACTCCCGGCTGGGGCAGACTTTTCGAAGAAAATTCTGTTCCATCCAAACACGTGAGGCTGCCATTTCCGGCCCTACCCAGGCTGGGTGAGGTTAATGTGGGTAGCTGGTACGATTCCCAGCGAATGGAGGGTAAAACCCCCGTCCTAATCCAGGACGTTAAATCAAATAGAATCGTTGGCGTTAGGAAGGGCATCCAGCCATAAAAAACGTGCTCCACCCTACCAACCTCAACCATGAGGTTGAACAATGCCGACCCCAAAAGCAACATAAGCTAATATGGGATAAAGGCAAGGGAGATATATAAGTCAAGTAAAGGAACTCTGAACTTTTCTTAGTGACAGACAACCTCAGAATGAAGACGATGAGATGGGTACTTGGGTACAGACTGACTGGCATGAAAGAACATTAAACATGAACCACGCAGTCTAGTACTAGTTTGTACAAAAAGTAAAAATGTCAAAGGAGATAAGGGGAAGAGACACGCGCTTCAACTGTCTAGGGGACGCTGGGCAGAAGAGGATGTCCTGAGCACAAAATCTTCGACTATAGAATATAGATAAATTAACACCAGCCTATATGCTACTAGTACAGTAAACGAATAAGAAAAAGGCCAGTACCTACTAGTTACATTAACTCGCTATTCAATTACCGCTACAATCATTGCTTACTCGTACTTAACTAGGAATAATAAATTATTATGTAAACCGTGTCTGTCTCCATGTGTTGAAACTATCACATTCACCTGCTTGAAAAAAAGATTTCCTAATATCCCATTTTATCTACAACAGTCCTAATCCTAACAAAGATCAAGCCCGATTCAGGCTGGGTGAGGCTAAATTTTCTCCCTACTTGCTTGGGTTCGAATACCAGCGGAGTCGGAATTTTTCTACTCAACTCTGTACATGGATGTTCACTATTGTTCAGGGTTTACTCGGTCCTCGTGAGGAAATATGAGTAGCTGCTTTGATGTAAGTAGTGCCCAGTAGCGAAATTATGAGGCAAATGATATACAATTATTATTATATATCATTTTTATTTATTTATACATCAAAGCAGCTACTCATATACAATTATTATAAGAAAACGAAAAAGTCCTATTTCTACCCACTAAAAATTGTGATATACATACATAATAACATAAAAATTAACATTTTTCTTATTTATCATTATTATTTTTGTCATTATTATAATATTTCTACATGGTAAGCGGAGATAGCACTGTTAATTAATCATGCGCTCAAATTATAATCTAAATAATACATATTATTAAATTTATCCACGGATATTGTTTTGAGCACTCATTAACTAGTCTACGATTCATCTGACAAGGAAAAGATTGAAGAAGAAGGAGATAGAGAGAGATAGAGTGAGGAAATATTTAGCTTCAACTTGCTTTAATGATGAAGAGGGAGGGAAGGGAGGGTGCAGACTCACCTGCAGTGAATAGTGATGGACTGAAGGGGTTCAGAGCAAGAGAAAGAGAGAGAGAGAGAGAGAGCGGAGGAGAGGGGAAATTTTTCGGTTAAACTCTGATTTCGTACTTTCACAATAATATGGTACCTACCAATTTCCGAATTTTCACTTTCTTATTTCTGTTCACTCGATGTAGACATTCCTTGTGACTGTGAATAACGAAAATTTCGAATTCTCTTTAATTGAGCGCTTCACCCTACCTGTACTTGTCTTTTAACTTATTATTTTATAATACTTTTTTCTTGTGTTTGTATAAATAAATAATAATTTGTGAATATTATTTAAAAAAAAATAGTTAATAAAATTTCATTAGATACTACATATCACTTTGCTTTTCCTTTTCTCTCTGTCCTTGTGTTTTGTTTACTTGTGTTTAAATTTGAATCAGTGTAGTTAATTTTTGGTGATTAAATTATTCAAGAAAGGAAAGTTAAGAAGAAACTAGATCAAGAAAGAAAGGGTGGAGGACATGGCTGTCGTTTCATTCGTGGTTCCCGGAGGGCGCAGCCAAGCTGATGCAGTGTTTGGTAAATATAGGAACTCTCAGTGTACCAGTAACTCATTTACTGCACTTTGTTTTGCTAATAGCTTTAATGTAGGTTTGTGGTCAGAAACCACAATGGATGAAATTTTAAGAGAGGGCCACAATCTTCATGTTAGGTGTTTTCCCGATAGAAAGTACAAAGAATTCAATTACTTAGCGTTTGAGGATATTGAGAAAGACTTGAATAGTGTGTCAGTGTTTGGTGAAAAGTTTACTTGTGTATCTGTACTAGATGAATGTTGTATTTCTATGCTCCAGGGTCAGATGCCTTACGCTCTCGATTCTGCAGTAGAGATGTTTTTCTCCACCTACAGTCATGGTATTTTTACAATAGGGGATATTTCATTAGCGCTGTTCAGGGATGAGACAGGATACTGTATATATGATCCTCACTCGTGTAATCCTCGCACAGGTCTGAGTGCTCACAAAGGTGTATCTGTGGTTATCGTTTGTCCGGACATCAGAAGTGTGAAATGTATGCTAAAAAAGAAGTTTGAAAAGAATAGGTCGCGTTTCTTGATTTCAGCTGTTTTGTTTGAGAGAGATCTAGATGAGGGTCCAAATCATACAGATGTTCAGTGTTATGATGTGCCCATGGTATTGAGTGAAGCAGTGCTTGATACAACTAGTCCGTCGAGTACAGAAACAATGATAGTTCCTATGGTGTCATGTGATGTTTTGATTAATGAAGGTTATAATACTATAGGGATCGAATTAGCAAAGAGTAACATTGAAGGAGGAGGGAGTTGTGAGACATATGTACCTGTATCATTTGAGATGTTAATTAATGAAGGAACTGGAAGTATTCGATGTACTGGAGCCATGGAGGAACCATTAATGTCCACTGATAGTGATGTCACCATGCTATCGTGTGAGAAAATTATTGATGTTCAAAGGGAATTCAATGTAGAGATGGAAAAGGATTATGAAATGAGTATATTGAATAATGAACATTTGGAATCAAGTGGGGACATTGTGGGAGACATGGGTATCCCCCAAAAAACACTTCGTGTAAAAATAGTCGTCAAGTGTTGGAATGATTAAAAAGAACTGATATCAAAAACGTCAATTTTCTATGTTTGAAGGAAATATTTTTCACGTAATAAGTCTCTTGATAATTCAACCAAAATAATAGCCTCACAACAACAGCAAACTTCGATTTGGTATTTTGAGAATTTAACCAAAAAATAGCCACACAACAAAACAATGCTCTTGTAAGAACAATCTTGCATAATTACATAACCACGTCCTTGACTACTGCACACTGTTTTGTTAGCAACGTACTTCACATAAATTTCAGAACAAAACAGTTTGCAGTCAAGGACGTGGTTCTGTAATTATGCAAGATTGTTCTTACAAGAGCATTGTTTTGTTGTGTGGCTATTTTTTGGTTAAATTCTCAAAATACCAAATCGAAGTTTGCTGTTGTTGTGAGGCTATTATTTTGGTTGAATTATCAAGAGACTTATTACGTGAAAAATATTTCCTTCAAACATAGAAAATTGACGTTTTTGATATCAGTTCTTTTTAATCATTCCAACACTTGACGACTATTTTTACACGAAGTGTTTTTTGGGGGATATCACTACTTTTTGATTTAATTGATTTTCATATGATAGATGAAATAAAAACTGGTCAACAATCAACAGATAAAAGGAAAAACACTTTTAATTAAAGGATGTTGATCTTTTAATTCAAGGAGAAAAGAAAAAAAAATAGAAAAAAACTTTGAAAAGATGCTGAAGAATATTTCACGGTAGTTGCTGGAGAGAGGAGAAAGTTTCAGTTTTGTTGGCAATAATTAGAGATGGGTGATACCGAATATTTCATAGAACCGGTACTTCAGTAATCGATTACATAAAAGTACCGAGTATTTACCGAGGTTCTTTTGTACTTGGTTTTTGAGATTCTGCGAGCGGATGTAAATGGAATAGTGGATTCGAGTAATCACTCAAGAACCAAGTACAAAAGCACCGTACACTAACTAAATCTCACACTTTTGCATTCAGAATGTTTACAGGAGACGAATCTCGATTCACAAAATTTGTTAGGTGTTTTAGTTTCAAGTGTTTCAATAGATTAAAAGCTCCACCTCCTATTTTATAACCTGAATTAAATGATGTACATTTCCCTAAACCGTCCAATTGTTTGACAAAGAAGTTTCAAATAGAAGACTTGTTTCTACGAGACAAAAAGAAAAATATTAGGACACCGACAGCCTGAATATTATTCATAGATAATATTGGAATAATGAAGTACCTCTCTCTGCTGTACGCAGTTCTAGAGATGGGTATTTGGGTATTATTGTAATACCGATTATTTCATAGAATCGGTACCCGGTATGGTACCCGGCCCCGGCGTGTAATACCAAGTATTTAATAAAAACGGTACCCCCCTACTACGTACGATACGTCGGTACTCGGTCCCAGTGTGTAATACCGAGTATTTCATAAAATCGGTACCCAGTACGGTATGCGGATCCAGTGTGTTATACCGTCGCCAGTGTTGTACCCGGTACGGGTACAGGTACCTAGCAAAATTTTGTACCCGGTATGGGTACGGGTACTTAATTTTATTATGTACCCGGTGCGGGTACTTTTGTAAATGTACCCGGTATTTTTTTGGGTACTTTTCGGGTACGTTATCCTTATCTAATAGTAAGTATAGTAATAAGATTTGTCTAAATTATTTTAACTGTGGAGGACAAAGTATTGTCATTAGAATATCACCTAACAACCAAACTAAATAAAATACCAAATTGATGGTTAGCCTTTAATGAGGTCTTGAACTCCAAGTTCCAGGTTAAAAGTCTAGTAAGCTAGATTTTATTTTTATTTAAAATTACTATTAATGTTAATGTATTATTATTATCATCATCACAATGAAGAAATAAAAAGATACATTTATTAAAAATAAGGCTTGCACCTTTTTAATTTAAGTAGAGGAGATGTACCAAAGTTGGACCCCCATTTTCTTTTTCTTCAATAACTTTGGTCCTGCCTATAAAAAATGCACCAAAATTGGCAATATCATTCACAATATACTTTACTATTACCAGCTAGGACGGAATGTTGATTGGTAAGACTATATTGTCGAAATAAATCAAAAACCAAGTTTAGTCAATATCAATGTAAATAGTTTAGGGTTCTAAAGTCGGACCCCCATAGAAAATAAAAAAGAATATTTTAATTTTAAACACTTTTATAATTAAAGTCGTTACAAAATTACAAAAGTCACAAATATAGTGCTCCCTATCAGTATCCCCGCAAGCCACATGTGCCCAATGTTCATAAATATAGCACTGTATCCACATTTCACCGCGGCGCGATCCGTTGACCAATTCTGATCACAGAACATCCAAACCGCGTCTTTAGACACATTTAGAGGGTTTAACAATTTATTTTGGAGGGGTCCGAATTTGGAACATCATGGGGGGTCCACCTTAAGAAATTGAAGCAAAAAGGAAAAAATATTTTATATTTTAACTGGGGAAAGAAAATACTGGATATCAATTACAAAAACACTTGAATAATCATTTTTGAATAATATTAGTAATGTGAAAATGACTTAACAAAGATTATACAGCTCCAAAATCGGAATTTTAGAGTCATTCTAAAAACTTTTACATAGGGCAAGAAAAGAATCTCTTTAATTTTTTACAAAAATTCAATACAAATGAGAAAGGAGCCAAATATAAATAGTCTTATGATCAATCACTCTTAGTTCATACTCTCACCGCGTGAGTGAAGCACACGGTAGAGGAAATATCAAGGGGGTTCGACTTAAGGGCCCTGGTCCGACTTTGGTGAAATACCTCTATGAATTTGTGAACAAAAATAACTAGAATGTAGAAAAAATAGTATTCTATCATATAAAACAAATTTGAAGAAAATCGGTTAAGCGGTTTTGAAGATACAAGTGATTTAGTCGAAAAAATCAAAATTGCCAGGTGTATACAATGTGAAACAATCACGAGGAAGTATTGTGTCCATAATTAGCAGTGTTTTTTTTATTTATATTTATAATGTAGGTACATATTTGTAAATTTTGAATGAGATCTATGTAATTTACGATTCATAATACAAAAGCATTGATCAAAATAAATGCTTTATTTAGACTGTCAGTTGTCAGTGGCCAGCCTCCGTGGCGTAATGGTTGTAACTACTGCCCGTAGTTCAGACATTTCGAGTTCGATTCCCAGTTGTTGCAGACTTTTCTAATATTTTTTTCCCCTCTAAACACGTGATTCTGGAATCTACCCAGGCTGGGCGAGTTAAATGTAGGTAGCTGGAACGATTCCCAGCGAATGGAGGGTAAAACCCCCCGTCTTGACTACTTCAAATCAGGACGTTAAAACCAAATACAATCAACTGGTCACAATCGTTTTAAAATGAGGTTGGTGTGATAATTGGTGCTTCTTTTGTGGAACATCAACCAGTAATAATGAAGAAAAAAACATACCTATTTAATCTTAAAATCCATTAACAATAATTTATTAATAATCAACTAGTGTTTTAACCTTGTATTGAAAAAATAGTTATGAACTCGTTAAATAACGGACAACTTTGTTTAGTGGTTTTGTTTACAATACAATTTTAATTATAATATGTACCTGAGTACATGGTAGGTAGATGGAAATTCGATCTTGGTAAAATAAAGGGCAATAGGTGAGTTCGGTGCGAAGATTACCCGCACCTTTTTCGCACGTATGAATTCGGTGCCGCCGAAAAAAGGTGATGTATGAGTTCGGTGCGGTCCTAATGACTTATAAATTGATGGTTTTTTTATAATGTACTCTGTTGCTTGCTAACAGTCTTCCTGCTGTTATTAAGTTAGTAGATTATGTTGTAGACAGTTTCATTTAGCAAGGCTGTCCATTTCCTCCTTGAAGGCCATGCCTAGGGTTAATAGTAGGGTTAGGTAAAATACAATGAAGGCCATGCCTTGGGTTTATAGTAGGGTTAGGTAAAATACAATGAAGGCCATGCCTTTGGTTTATAGTAGGGTTAGGTAAAATACAATGAAGGCCATGCCTTGGGTTTATAGTAGGGTTAGGTAAAATACAATGAAGGCCATGCCTTGGGTTTATAGTAGGGTTAGGTAAAATACAATGAAGGCCATGCCTTGGTTTTATAGTAGGGTTAGGTAAAATACAATGAAGGCCATGCCTATAAGGAAAAAAATAATATAATTACCTGATCATCAGGGCAAGTACCAGGGCACCGAATTCATACATGACCTTTTTTAGGCGGCACCGAATTCATACATGACCTTTTTTAGGCGGCACCGAACTCATACATTTTTTTATTTTCCGCACCGAACTCATACGTAGCCAAATAAAGAGGGAAATGAAAGTGCCGAGTATTATTGTATGATCCGAAATTGCCTCTTACTATGGCTCTAAGAAATGTTGACCCATATATTTGCCTAACTTCGAGTTACTAAACATGGTGTCAATTCAGCATAATCAGTTGGTAGGTATAAACAGAAGAAGTGAGACATTATACTAGATAATACATTTAATAATTATAAATTAATAAGCAAGCATATTTATATCCATGGAATATACCCTGAAAATTTCAGCTCGATTGCACAAAAAATGCAACTTATATCATGTTACAATGTTACATACATAGGTAGATGGATAATTGGATTGTGACAAATCAATGTTGATCGAGTTAAACCATACTCACTTCGTTCGAAATTAAACGGTCATAGGAGGTTGACTCAAACTACCAACTACTGTTTTTTTTCTCACGAGAAAACCGGACATCCAAAGTACAGAGTAAAAAAAAATTATACCTAGCCGGGATTCGAACCTAGGTCACCTTGCAAACTTTGTGTTTTACCTACACCAGTCGACGACCACAGAGACTGTTCAATACATAATATTTTATTATAATTTATCATTGTTTTGATCTATATTAATCAATATTTTTCCTCTTACTGGCCAATATTTTATACACTTCTCATAATATAGACCTAGTTACCTCTTGATGTAGAAATCTCTGAATGAAGTTATAAAACGTTATTATTCTCTACCTGATAACTCAGTCTGCTGGCAGCTTGGGTGAAGCAAAGATGATTGGATCCCACCCATATTTTAAGTTCTATGTGAGGCGAAGATTTTTTGTTACTCTCATAAATCTTATTTCAGTTTTTTATTTTTATGTCTCACACTGTCGCTGATTTTTCTAACATTTTATTTACATCGTAGTATATTTCTGCGTAATTAGACCTTTAGAAAGAACCTTCAGTCATCAACTTGGGATAGATAGGCGTGGCTCCAGGGTTCATTTTAGATATTCCTTTAGATGGCTTTAAATACTTTTCTACTTGTTTCAACCATCTGAAATTAAGTGATCTCATTTTCTTTGACTAGACCTTTCTAAAAACACCAGAAATACAACTCTAGGATAATAATAGACGGCTCTGGGCTCCATAATAAGTATTCCTTTCAAAGGGTATAACTCAAGTTTGGTCCAGTGTAATAATTTGGTTATATTTTTATATTTTTTCCTATGATAAGGCCTTTCGAAAAATACCACAATCGCAGCTCCAAGAAAACCAGGGGCGGCTCTATGCAACTTTCCCGTTTTATTTTAGAAGGCTATATCTCCTATCCTATAAAAAATAAATACTTGAAACTATAAAAGGTATGCAGAGATCAAAATTCCCTTTTCAAAAACGTATCTCACGTCTTTCTACAATAAGCACACGTTGCTGTACCCTTGACAGAAAATTGGTCTGAAAAAAAAAAAAAAAAAAAAAAACCCGTATGAATAATTTCATGAAATTCAAGATTTTCGGCGTGGCCAGTAAACGACTTTAACTGTACGTAGGAACCTCGCGCTTTCGTGAAACACAATCTATTTTCGCGTCTCATTACGAATTTGAAGAAAAAATTGATAAAAGTTAGCGTTAAGTGGGCGAAAACAATAAAACAAAATACATATAAACTCTGTTTCGTGTTAATATAGGCCGGGTGGCTGGCGCTACTTGACGAGCGCTCGCCTCCCGGCGAGCTTGATTATACTTTTGAATAATGAACATTGTGAGAGTTATGAGCATGTCATGATGGAAGAAGATACAAATGAATATTTTAAGACTAGTTTAAATGGTTCAGTTGAAATAGAGAAGGAATCCGTTGCATTTATAGAGGTCAAAAAGAAGAAAGCAAGACGAGTGAAAATGTCCGAAAAAAAAAGAAGACAAATGATAAAAGAATCCATGAAGAAGATACGTGAAGATGAAGAATATTCTAAGAGAGAAAATTCTAGAAATATAGAAAATATGAAGAAGAAACGCGAAGATGAAGAATATTGTAGGAAAGAAAAGTCTTGGAATAGAGAAGACAAGAAAAAGAAACGTGAAGATGAAGAATATTCTAAGAGAGAAAATTCTAGAAATATAGAAAATATGAAGAAGAAACGCGAAGATGAAGAATATTCTAAGAGAGAAAATTCTAGAAATATAGAAAATATGAAGAAGAAACGCGAAGATGAAGAATATTGTAGGAAAGAAAAGTCTTGGAATAGAGAAGACAAGAAAAAGAAACGTGAAGATGAAGAATATTCTAAGAGAGAAAATTCTAGAAATATAGAAAATATGAAGAAGAAACGCGAAGATGAAGAATATTCTAAGAGAGAAAATTCTAGAAATATAGAAAATATGAAGAAGAAACGCGAAGATGAAGAATATTGCAGGAAAGAAAAGTCTAGGAATAGAGAAGACAAGAAAAAGAAACGTGAAGATGAAGAATATTCTAAGAGAGAAAATTCTAGAAATATAGAAAATATGAAGAAGAAACGCGAAGATGAAGAATATTCTAAGAGAGAAAATTCTAGAAATATAGAAAATATGAAGAAGAAACGCGAAGATGAAGAATATTCTAAGAGAGAAAATTCTAGAAATATAGAAAATATGAAGAAGAAACGCGAAGATGAAGAATATTCTAAGAGAGAAAATTCTAGAAATATAGAAAATATGAAGAAGAAACGCGAAGATGAAGAATATTGTAGGAAAGAAAAGTCTAGGAATAGAGAAGACAAGAAAAAGAAACGTGAAGATGAGGATTACCGTGAGAAAGAAAAGTCCAAGGATACAGAAAGCAAGAAAAAGAAACGAGAAGATCCGGAGTACCTTGAAGAAGAAAGAAAAAGGCATGCTGAAAAAATGCAGGAAAAGCGAAATAATTTTGAATACCGGGAGCAGGAAAATACCAGGAGAAGGTCAAACATATGTTCAGAGAGAGGAAATGATATTTTAAAATTTAGGCATAATTTTAAAATATCAGATGACTCACAAATTTCAAAAAATAAATTAAAATTCATTGCAGCCAGAAATGAAAACGCTGAGTTTGTTTGTTGTTGTTGTGAGGGTTTATTTTTTAAACATTCAGTTAGTTCCTTAAACTTAGAAGCTATCAGAGAAAAATTGAGTTATTGTGAAGAGGAGTTTTTAGAATTTAAGTTTAAAATTTGTAACGTGCAATCTGGATATATGTGTAGTACATGTAAAAGTAATATAATGAAGGGTAGGGTACCAAAATTGGCAACAAGTAATGGGTTAAAGTTTGTTGAAATTCCTGAATGTCTTAAAGACATCTCACCTTTAGAGTCAAGGCTATGTTCTCCGTATCTTCCTTTTATGTGCATAAAACCAATGAAATCATTTTCATTGAATGGTCAGTTAGGTTTGCGAGGATCCGTTGTGAATATCCCTATTGATGTAAATGAGTGTTTGACTGTGTTACCCAGAATGTTTGATGAAATGTCTACTATTCAAGTTCAGCTGAAAAGACATTTTCAGCACAAGTCGTATTATATGTTTGAGACTATTAGGCCTGCAGCTGTTTGTGAAGCATTACGTTATTTAAAAGATACGCCTTTATACTTAAAACATGAAATTAGTATTGATGAAAATTATTTAGAAAGTTATTCAGGGACTCAGGCAGTCATTGACTTTGTACTTCAGGATAGTGATTTAGAAGCAGGAGAGTCTAGGAACAATATTGCTGAACCAACTGAGGAAGAAATAGAGTCAGATGAGGATACAGGAGAGCAAGTAATGCTCTTAGATAGGAATACAGTAGCTCAAGATCAAGAAAATATTCACATAATAGCACCTGGACAAGATAAAAATCCTGTAGCACCTCAATTTATAGAAAATTATGACGAGTTATGCTTTCCAAAAATATTCTGCGGTTATGGTTTCAATTTATCTAAAAATATTACTTATAATGATAGGGCTAAGTCCGAGTGCAGGCGCGTGGATCGTAGGTCTTGTAATCCGGAAAGACTTTTATTTATGGCAAAACAAAAAATTGAGCGGCAAATAACGTCTAGCATTAATGTATGTTTAAGAAAAACAAAAAAGGGTTCATGCAGTATGAAGGCATCTGATTTAGTAAATCAGGACTTTGTTACAGGTTTGATAACATATGATTCAGGGTATTCTTTTACTAAGCAAATAAGAAATTCACCCGCGTTTTTAGAAATAAAAAAGAAAGAACTATTAGCAACCATTCGAACATTAGGGAAACCGACATTTTTTTTGACGTTATCTGCTGCAGAAACTAGGTGGCCAGAACTATTAGCTTGTTTATCGCACATGAATTCGGGTGAAAAAATTAGTATAAAAGATGCATTGGAAATGAGCAATTTTGATAGGACGACTTTGATTAGGAATGACCCTGTCACTTGTGCGAGGTACTTTGATCATAAAGTTTCAAACTTCATTAAACTTATTAGATCACCTAATTCCATTTTTAAACATTACCATGTAGAAGATAGCTATCAACGTGTAGAATTTCAGTTGCGAGGATCTCCACATGAACATATGTTTTTATGGCTTAAGGACGCCCCAAAGTTCGATGTGGATGAGCCGGATTCTTTAGGAAAAGTCGTAGAGTTTATAGATGAATTTATTACTTGCAAGTTTGATGATAATAACCCTTACATAGATCTTCAAAAACATAAACACACTCACACTTGCTATAAGTCAGATGCACAGAAAAGACAACACAAGTGTAGGTTCAACATTCCGATAGCATGCATGCCAGACACTAGAATATTGCTTCCATTACCTGAAGAAGACAAAACAGAAAAAATGAAGGAAAACTTCAAAAAAATAGAAGGATTAATGAAACATTATTATATTAAGTTAGAGGATAGGTCATTTGAGTATGTATTAGGAAAGCTAGAAATGAATGAGGATGAATATATTTTAGCGATTCGAAGCTCGCTGAAACAAGTCAGGGTATTTTTAAGAAGAGGCACGCAAGAAGTAGGTATTAACGCGTACAATAAGGATATTTTATGTTTATTCGAGGCAAATATGGATATTCAGTTTGTTTTGGAGGAGTATGGATTAGCGTCCTATATTGTGAATTATATTAGTAAATGTGAAGCTGGGTTGTCAAAATTACTTAGGAATGTTTCGAAAGATATAGAGTCTGGAAATGTTAGTTTAAAGGAGAAATTTAGAAAAATTGGTAACGTGTTTTTGAATGGATCTTTGATGTCTGCGCAGGAAGCAGTGTATTATTTGTTGTGTATGCCTGTATCAAAAAATAGTAGGCGGGTAATATTTATAAATACTGGTCCGCAAGCAGAAAGAGTTAGGATGTTAAAAAGTAAGACAAAATTGAGTGCTTTGCCGGGTGATTCCAACGATGTGTTTGAGAATAATATTATTGAGAAAATATTGTAAAAGAAAAAAATCGCTAGAGAATATTTGCTTAGCAGAATATGCAGCTTGCTATCATAGGGTTTATAAGGATATCGATGATAGGAATGATGATGAAGAAACGGATGTGGAAGAATTAAAGCTTAGGAAGAAACATGCAATTCTTAGGTTTATTAGGTACAAGTTAGCAAAGGATCCCGAAAATTACTACCGCGAAAGACTTCTTCTTTGCTTACCGTTTAGAAATGAATTAACAGAAATTGAAGGTCTTGAAAATTATGAAGAAGTATACCAAGCAAAATTCGATATTGTGAGTAGAAATGAGGATCAATTCGGTTTGAAATCAGTAGTGGACGAAAGGTTAGAAAACGCTCTTGTAGAGGTTGTGAATGAGGAACAAGAAGAACAGGATGATGTGAGGGAATATGAGGTAGATCCTATGTATCAGGTGGATGTTTTTGATCAGGGAGGAATAGGACGGGGGAGCAAAGAAAATACAAAAACTCGGTATACCATACCGAAAAGGGTTTCACCTCAGGCGTTACAAGAAATGCTCAGTAAATTAAATGTAAAGCAGGGGAAATTCGTGAATTATGTATTAGATAGATTTCAGACAGATGAACTTCCTGTTAGAATTTTTTTAAGTGGATCAGCAGGAGTAGGCAAAAGTACTGTTATTAATGCTATCTATCAAGCTGTCACAAATTATTTCGATGAGCTACCGGGTGGGAATAATGATAAAATCGTTGTGTTATTAACAGCTTATTCAGGTAAGGCAAGTTACCTTATAGGGGGGGTTACTTTGCATACAGCATTAGCTTTACCTGTTAGTCAGTTTGGTGGGAGGATGCCTGAATTAAGTGCGGATATTGCAAACACAATTAGGGAAAATTTGAGTCATACAAAACTGTTGATAATAGATGAAATTTCATTCATAGGAAGTACATTTTTCAGTAGAATTGATTGTAGGTTAAAGCAAATATTCGGGAAAAATGAAACTTTTGGGGGACTAAGTGTACTTGTGGTAGGGGATCTATTTCAATTGCCTCCTTTATTCGATAGGCCAATATTTCAATTTAGTATGAATGAATTTTGTAACTTGGTAGATAGAAATCCCCTTTGGAATGAGTTTTCTTTTTACGAATTAACAGAGGTCATGAGGCAAAGAGAAGATTTAGAATTTGTAGGAATTCTAAATAATATTGCGATAGGACAAGTAAATGAGAACGATGTTAGGATTATTAATACTAGGTCTGTTAGTGCAAACAATGTACCGCGCGAAGCTATTAGATTATTCAATACGAATGCTGCTGTAGATAGATATAATAAAGAAACACTAGATGGACATGCTGGATTAGAATATAGGTACACCGCGAAAGACTTTATTGTAGGTAATTCCACTGATATTCAGAAGAGAAGGGTTTTAAATTGTGTTAAATCGATGCCACATAGGGATACGAATGGACTCTGGAATGAAATAAGATTAAAAATAGGAATCAAATACATGCTTACATCAAATGTTGACGTAAGTGATGGTTTATGTAATGGAGGGACTGGGATTCTTGAAAATATTGTATTTAAACCGGGTACCACTGAGCCACTGAGGTTGTTTTTAAAATTTGATAAACCAGAAGTAGGGAAGAAGAAAAGGCAAGAACAGGAAAATTACATGCTTAGGGAAAATATCAATAAGGAATTAACACCGATCGATAGGATTAGTTGCGTTCTTAATTATTCAAATAAGTTAGAGTTTCAAGTAGTGCGGGAACAGTTTCCAGTAACATGTGCAGAAGCTATTACAATTCATAAGAGTCAGGGACAAACGTATGATCAGGTTGTAATAGATTTCAATAATTGTCCAGGACTTACGAAACAGATGTTGTATGTAGCATTAAGTAGAGTGACTAGGTTATCAGGTTTATTTTTAATAGGAAAGTTCCCAGATAAGAAAGATAAAGGAAAAGGAAAAAGAGCAAGAAGTAAAAACGCTGATTCAGAAGTAGTTGATCCTGTAATGATGGAAATGGAAAGGTTACGCCAAGAAAAACAATTAGATTTATAACAAGGTAGATGAGGAATTGTAAATAAAGTATTATAAACAACAACAACAACAAACAACTGAACTCTTGCATGTCCTGTCTCTTTCTATATTTACATCATAATTACTTCTTTGGTCCTGTCAGAGCGTCCAGTAGGAAATCGGAAGGTTACCCTACTACTTTGGCAGGGTCGACTCTTGCATGTCCTGTCTCTTTCTATATTTACATCATAATTACTTCTTTGGTCCTGTCAGAGCGTCCAGTAGGAAATCGGAAGGTTACCCTACTACTTTGGCAGGGTCGACTCTTGCATGTCCTGTCTCTTTCTATATTTACATCATAATTAATTCTTTGGTCCTGTCAGAGCGTCCAGTAGGAAATCGGAAGGTTACCCTACTACTTTGGCAGGGTCGACTCTTGCATGTCCTGTCTCTTTCTATATTTACATCATAATTAATTCTTTGGTCCTGTCAGAGCGTCCAGTAGGAAATCGGAAGGTTACCCTACTACTTTGGCAGGGTCGACTCTTGCATGTCCTGTCTCTTTCTATATTTACATCATAATTAATTCTTTGGTCCTGTCAGAGCGTCCAGTAGGAAATCGGAAGGTTACCCTACTACTTTGGCAGGGTCGACTCTTGCATGTCCTGTCTCTTTCTACTTTTACATCATAATTAATTCTTTGGTCCTGTCAGAGCGTCCAGTAGGAAATCGGAAGGTTACCCTACTACTTTGGCAGGGTCGACTCTTGCATGTCCTGTCTCTTTCTATATTTACATCATAATTAATTCTTTGGTCCTGTCAGAGCGTCCAGTAGGAAATCGGAAGGTTACCCTACTACTTTGGCAGGGTCGACTCTTGCATGTCCTGTCTCTTTCTATATTTACATCATAATTAATTCTTTGGTCCTGTCAGAGCGTCCAGTAGGAAATCGGAAGGTTACCCTACTACTTTGGCAGGGTCGACTCTTGCATGTCCTGTCTCTTTCTATATTTACATCATAATTAATTCTTTGGTCCTGTCAGAGCGTCCAGTAGGAAATCGGAAGGTTACCCTACTACTTTGGCAGGGTCGACTCTTGCATGTCCTGTCTCTTTCTATATTTACATCATAATTAATT